>JBAIZL010000085.1:230000-255000 GCA_036971475.1 Prosapia bicincta
TTTCATCGGTATTTTAAACAAATTAAATAATCGAAGACAATTTTAAGAGTTTAAAAACAAGTATTTTAGAAGTTGCAAAAGTTTGTATTTGCCTGTAGAACAGAGAAGTTGAAATACTGTAAGTTAACGATGACGTTCAAGAATGTTGACGGTGGCTGTAGGAACAAATTTCAATGCTCTACAAAACTGCTTTAAGTGAAGTCATTCGGTCAGTGACGTCAAAAAATGATTTTCTCAAAATTTCAACTTTCAACTGGCGGATCGACAAGCATTATAATAACATATTTTTAAAATGTATTTCAAAAAAATAATTAATTTTAGTAGTCTACGTAAATAACTAAAGAAAGTGTTTTGACATATAATAATAATGATTATAAATGTTTACAAAATTATTTAAATTTTATACATTCTTGTTTAACATTTGTTTAGTGGGTTTTCTTTAAAACGTTTTCAGGTATAGATTTTATAGACATTAAAACTATATTGTGTAAAATAAAAATATAATTTTCTTTAATATTATAGAAATCGCTCTGTACTCATAGGTTTCTACAACAAATCGTTACCTAATACGCACACTTTAGCTGAATAACATGTACTACTGCACATATAAAAATAATACAAGAGCTCGATGCCTATTAACTAGACTGGAATATACTGCAGAATTTGGAACCCCTTCCTAAATTATATAAAAACGGTAATAGCGCCATTGTTACAATTATTAGTCTCTATTTTCCTTTTTAATAGTGTAATTTAATTTTACAATAGGTTTTTAATAATTATAACTCACCGGTATTTACAAACAAAATGTCAAATATTTTTGGTTATAAATTATTTAATTTTATTATTAATGTTTAAGCTTTGAATGTAATAGTTTACTCTAACAACTGTTTTTAGATTTAAATAAGATATCATGAAAATTTAGGTTTTAAAAATACTGAAACAAAATTTTAAAAATACCTGCGATGCGGAAGCGACACGTAATCTGTTGTACGTGCAACGATGTTTTTAAACTGAACGTGGGCCAAACAATACGGTAAAGGCCCACAGGACAGGCTTTTGAGCAGAGGATTCATTAAGGCTTACTAGGATTACCAATGTAATACGACTTTCTGGGATTCTGAAAGGATTTGTGACAGTGGAAGTGAGTCGGGATGGAGAGTGTAACTGTAAAACTTTGCTAGGCAAGATTGATTGAAAACACTGTTGTCCTTTTCTGCTTCCTTATAATGAGTTGATATTTCGGCTATCTCAAAATAACAGTGCTCATATATCCTTGTTTCCTTGCTCTCAGCTGATGTTATTTATGAAAATAAGTGGATTAGCTGAAGTAACAAAGGGAAGGAGGCGTGGTTAGAAACATACAGCTCGTGTAAGGAGTGACTTACACTCCTCAGTCTATACCGAAAAAATTATTAAAACCTCGCCGTCGAGCACAATACGTTTTGAATTGTATCTGCCTTATAAAATATGAACTATTGGGACTCCTAACAAATATTGGTACATTCAATTGCATAATATTTATTCAATTTATAATATGTTCAACAGCATATAAAATTTAGAACCTCACTATTTCTTGTAATATTTCCTATTACTTAAATTGTAAACTTTATAATCGTTTTAAAGAATAGAAAATACCTCTATAGGCGTTGTTGTTTTATAGATAATTGTATATATTGAAATACATATTTTTCCTATAATAAATGATTATAATTTGTTTTATTTGATTGAAAAATAAATCTCATTCGACTCAAATATACGAATATTAGCCATCACGAGGGCGCATGCGGAGTTTTTCTCCGCACGTATCAATATTTGTTAAGAAAACGTGGTTTCAGTCTTCAGATGTTTATTTCCAGCTTGTTACTCCACAACCTGCATTCTAGAAAATAACCCAAACTATTTTTGTTAATTTTTTTCAAGTACCAGTATTGTGAATTTAATCTTTGTTAATAGCGGTCAGATTGCGTAGGTTTCGCTCACAGGCGCCCTTTCGTGTAAGTTATTTGTGCGGAGTTTCTCGTGCTTTTATTTAGATTACAAAAGACTTTTTGGGGTTAAATTATTACTGTTTTTGTTGTTATTATTATTTTAGTTCTGTATGTCTTTTTAGTATCTAAGATTTACATTTTAATGTTGTTCTATTTGAGCAGGAGAGAATTCGTAAAATGCTATTTGGTGTGGAAGAACAAGAAAATCAATAAATAATTTCTACTGGAGATTTTGATAGACAGCTCTTTGATGATTCTGATGAAAACGAGTCTCTTTACTAGATAATGAACCTGACGAAGAAGTCAGTGAAATTGTAAATGAAACAAATGAGAACCTAATGACCATTTTGTTGAAATGTTTTCAGATTTATACGGTATAGAGAAAATCCCGCTAAACATTCGCCAGGAAGCTGTTAGAGTGCAGTTTTGCAATAGATGATGCAATAAAAATGCTGTAGTATATTGAACCAGAAAGGCAATGGAGAACAGCAAAAAGAAACATAATTCTCATTTGAATAGGTCATGTTTACACTACACTAGAGGTGACTAGTGGCGCTAAGAAATGAACAATTATAAATTGGTTTTTCAACAAAGACTGTAAGTTTCTGCTAGAGCCTGTTTTGTTGTAAAGCCAAAATGTTTTTCCTCCACTAGTTTTAAGGGTTATATATTTAAATAAAAACATTCCTTATTTTCACTAAATATTATAATTAATTTCATATTCTTTTACGTAGGGTCACTAGGTATCACCACGATAACATATTTTATACGTTTAGACGTTGAATTACTTCATTACAACAAATAACCCGCAATAACCTCCCCCGTAATGAAAACAATGGTCTAGTATACATTGCTTACACGTCTTAACAATTCAAGATATTTTTAGAAATATGACGTTTAGAAAATTAAAATTGTACAATAATTATGTATAAAATTATTTACAATGCATTTATATAGTATTCAATTGTGAAGTCACCCAAATATAAAATCGTAAACAGTTTAAATTTTAAAGTGTATTTGTGCGGAATAAACCTTCACAAGCGTCTCGAACATTAAAACAACAAAATATAAATAAAATACTTACCTGTTGTAAATCAAATCAATATGAATAAACAAAGAAATTATATACTTTATTTGGAAAATTAATATGTGCGGAAAAATACAAAGCTAAATTTATTAAAAACCCAAAATAAATTTAACATATTGTAAAAATATATCAATAGAGATCCTTTTCAAGAGATTGATTATATTTTCAGAGTTTTTGAAAGTACAAATACATAAATTTATTCCTGTTTTGAAAAATCCATCACACTGAACGTCACAGCAAAGCAAATGTATTACGAAAATATGAAATTTTTCAGTTTTTAACGTCGACACTGGATTTCCAGTTTTACTTAGTTTGTAGTTGAGTATATTTCTAAAGCGTTTATAAGAAATTATTAATGCGTTATTAAGTTGCCAGAAAGATAGCAATAAAATTCCAGCATATATTGTTAGAAAATTAAACAAGAGAATTATTGGTTTTTTCTCTCGTTACAGAATAATTTGTTATTTACAATACGTATGGACACCAAAATATACGATGTTTCATGTATAGACCCGAAATATAATGTCCATAAATGTTTTAAAATATTTCTTTATACTTTTAGTCAATGCATTCAGATATATTAATATTACAAAAGCAGAGAGTGTATTGAGTGAAATCAGCTAATGATGAAGGATTGCTGACGTCACGGTGATCCTGTGGGAGATAAATCTACGTTAAATCAGGATTAATGGACCCGCAAATGACAGGGTCAGAACCCATTATCCCGTGGGATTTAGTTCTGAGGTTGTATTTGTGTAAATATTATATTTAAAATAGTTACTAGATTTCGTAGTTTAAATTTACACGTCGCAAGTTTTATTGCAAAAATTAGCCACCTTTCAAGGACCAATGCAAGTAACACTGGACTAAAATGTTACTACCTAATTTTTCTACCATGTTTCTACCTCTCTTATTACAGTTCAGATAAGTTTTAATATTAGAAATAAAGTGATGGAAAAAGCTAAATTTAACTTTCAAACTTTAACTGATCACGGTTTATTAATACAAGTTTTTTTTTGAAATGCGGGAAGTGTAAATTCATTTGTGTGATGTAATAGCAAATTGTTATGTCGAATAGATAAATTAAAATGTATTTTAAATGAAGCAAAAGCAGAATGTGCCATGCCATAGAATTTTTGTTAATATAAAATTCGTATAAATTTATGTATGTAAAACAATTGAATGTAAAACATAAAGTAGCGTAAACGTTTCAGATGTAATTTTGCCTTTGTATTTTATGTATTTTTTGTGCAGTAAAACTTGATTTATTTAATTTAATATTTGTTGGCTAAATTATTTATTGAATGTACCATTCTAAAATTAAATTAAATTCTTGACATTGCAGATATAAATAACTAATTGTGTAACGAATTACTGCAATATTTAACATCACAATTCATCAAACATTATATCAATTTATTAATCACGTTACAAGGGAAAAGTTATAACTTGTGCGTAGGTACGGTCATGTATATGAACTATTCTACTCTGAACTGGGGTTGAGAATGATATCTACTTCAGGTAATCGAGATAATGGCTAGAAGTGAGAACATATGTCTGACAATATGGGATTACCTGTCATACAATAACGACATCATGGATCCATATCATCGTGGGTCACAACAATGAGGAACCATTGTCCTTTATAGAGCACAAAAATGAGCCTAAACACCACTATGTTAAAGGGAATCTGTCTGTTGACGCCTTTCATTGATTTTCATTCAGGGAGGGAAAAGCGATTTTTCCAATCATCCCCAACGACAAAATATCCTTTTCGAACGCCTGTAAACCCTTTGGAGGTGCTTCATCAAAACAAAAATTTGAAATTAACGTAGAGCAGCTCACATATGTCTTCATGTTTAAACAGCTGAGAGCAGCGTGTTAGGTATGTTAGAGCAGCATGTTTAAACAGCTGAGAGTAGCATGTAAGGTATGTTAGAGCAGCATATTTATACAGCAGAGAGCAGCATGTTAGGTATGTTAGAGCAGGATGTTTAAACAGCTGAGAGCAGCATGTTAGGAATGTTAGAGAAGTATGTTTAAACAGCCGAGAGCAGCATGTTAGGTATGTTAGAGCAGCATGTTTAAACAGCTAAGAGCAGCATGTAAGGTATGTTAGAGCAACATGTTTAAACAGCTGAGAGCAGCATGCTAGGTATGTTAGAGCAGCATGTTTAAACAGCTGAGAGCAGCATGTTAGGTATGTTAGAGCAGCATGTTTAAACAGCTGAGAGCAGCATGCTAGGTATGTTAGAGCAGCATGTTTAAACAGCTGAGAGCAGCATGTTAGGTATGTTAGAGAAGCATGTTTAAACAGCTGAGAGCAGCATGTTAGGTATGTTAGAGCAGCATGTTTAAACAGCTGAGAGCAGTATGTTAGGTATGTTAGAGCAGCATGTTTGAACAGCTGAGAGCAGCATGTTAGGTATGTTAGAGCAGCATGTTTAAACAGCTGAGAGCAGCATGCTAGGTATGTTAGAGCAGCATGTTTAAACAGCTGAGAGCAGCATGTTAGGTATGTTAGAGTAGCATGTTTAAACAGCTGAGAGCAGCATGCTAGGTATGTTAGAGCAGCATGTTTAAACAGCTGAGAGCAGTGTAAGGTATGTTAGAGCAGCATGTTTAAACAGCTGAGAGCAGCATGTAAGGTATGTAAGAGCAACATGTTTAAACAGCTGAGAGCAGCATGCTAGGTATGTTAGAGCAGCATGTTTAAACAGCTGAGAGCAGCATGTTAGGTATGTTAGAGCAGCATGTTTAAACAGCTGAGAGCAGCATACTAGGTATGTTAGAGAAGCATGTTTAAACAGCTGAGAGCAGTGTAAGGTATGTTAGAGCAGCATGTTTGAACAGGTGAGAGCAGCATGTAAGGTATGTTAGAGCAGCATGTTTAAACAGCTGAGAGCAGCATGTTAGGTATGTTAGAGCAATATGTTTAAACAGCTGAGAGCAGCATGCTAGGTATGTTAGAGCAGCATGTTTAAACAGCTGAGAGCAGCATGTTAGGTATGTTAGAGCAGCATGTTTAAACAGCTGAGAGCAGCATGTTAGGTATGTTAGAGCAGCATGTTTAAACAGCTGAGAGCAGCATGCTAGGTATGTTAGAGCAGCATGTTTAAACAGCTGAGAGCAGCATGTTAGGTATGTTAGAGAAGCATGTTTAAACAGCTGAGAGCAGCATGTTAGGTATGTTAGAGCAGCATGTTTAAACAGCTGAGAGCAGTATGTTAGGTATGTTAGAGCAGCATGTTTGAACAGCTGAGAGCAGCATGTTAGGTATGTTAGAGAATCATGTTTAAATAGCTGAGAGCAGCATGTTAGGTATGTTAGAGCAGCATGTTTAAACAGCTGAGAGCAGCATGTTAGGTATGTTAGAGCAGCATGTTTAAACAGCTGAGAGCAGCATGCTAGGTATGTTAGAGCAGCATGTTTAAACAGCTGAGAGCAGCATGTTAGGTATGTTAGAGTAGCATGTTTAAACAGCTGAGAGCAGCATGCTAGGTATGTTAGAGCAGCATGTTTAAACAGCTGAGACCAGTGTAAGGTATGTTAGAGCAGCATGTTTAAACAGCTGAGAGCAGCATGTAAGGTATGTTAGAGCAACATGTTTAAACAGCTGAGAGCAGCATGCTAGGTATGTTAGAGCAGCATGTTTAAACAGCTGAGAGCAGCATGTTAGGTATGTTAGAGCAGCATGTTTAAACAGCTGAGAGCAGCATACTAGGTATGTTAGAGAAGCATGTTTAAACAGCTGAGAGCAGTGTAAGGTATGTTAGAGCAGCATGTTTAAACAGCTGAGAGCAGCATGTAAGGTATGTTAGAGCAGCATGTTTAAACAGCTGAGAGCAGTGTAAGGTATGTTAGAGCAGCATGTTTAAACAGCTGAGAGCAGCATGCTAGGTATGTTAGAGCAGCATGTTTAAACAGCTGAGAGCAGTGTAAGGTATGTTAGAGCAGCATGTTTAAACAGCTGAGAGCAGCATGTAAGGTATGTTAGAGCAACATGTTTAAACAGCTGAGAGCAGCATGCTAGGTATGTTAGAGCAGCATGTTTAAACAGCTGAGAGCAGCATGTTAGGTATGTTAGAGCAGCATGTTTAAACAGCTGAGAGCAGCATACTAGGTATGTTAGAGAAGCATGTTTAAACAGCTGAGAGCAGTGTAAGGTATGTTAGAGCAGCATGTTTAAACAGCTGAGAGCAGCATGTAAGGTATGTTAGAGCAGCATGTTTAAACAGCTGAGAGCAGTGTAAGGTATGTTAGAGCAGCATGTTTAAACAGCCGAGAGCAGCATGTTAGGTATGTTAGAGCAGCAAGTTTAAACAGCTGATAGCAGTGTAAGGTATGTTAGAGCAGCATGTTTAAACAGCTGAGAGCAGCATGTTAGGTATGTTAGAGCAGCATGTTTAAACAGCTGAGAGCAGCATGCTAGGTATGTTAGAGCAGCATGTTTAAACAGCTGAGAGCAGCATGTTAGGTATGTTAGAAAAGCATGTTTAAACAGCTGAGAGCAGCATGCTAGGTATGTTAGAGCAGCATGTTTAAACAGCTGAGAGCAGCATGTAAGGTATGTTAGAGTAGCATGTTTAAACAGCTGAGAGCAGTATGTTAGGTATGTTAGAGCAGCATGTTTAAACAGCTGAGAGCAGCATGTAAGGTATGTTAGAGCAGCATGTTTAAACAGCTGAGAGCAGTATGTTAGGTACGTTAGAGCAGCATGTTTAAAAAGCTGAGAGCAGTATGTTAGGTATGTTAGAGCAGCATGTTTGACAGCTGAGAGCAGCATGTTAGGTATGTTAGAGAATCATGTTTAAATAGCTGAGAGCAGCATGTTAGGTATGTTAGAGCAGCATGTTTAAACAGCTGAGAGCAGCATGTTAGGTATGTTAGAGCAGCATGTTTAAACAGCTGAGAGCAGCATGCTAGGTATGTTAGAGCAGCATGTTTAAACAGCTGAGAGCAGCATGTTAGGTATGTTAGAGTAGCATGTTTAAACAGCTGAGAGCAGCATGCTAGGTATGTTAGAGCAGCATGTTTAAACAGCTGAGAGCAGTGTAAGGTATGTTAGAGCAGCATGTTTAAACAGCTGAGAGCAGCATGTAAGGTATGTTAGAGCAACATGTTTAAACAGCTGAGAGCAGCATGATAGGTATGTTAGAGCAGCATGTTTAAACAGCTGAGAGCAGCATGTTAGGTATGTTAGAGCAGCATGTTTAAACAGCTGAGAGCAGCATACTAGGTATGTTAGAGAAGCATGTTTAAACAGCTGAGAGCAGTGTAAGGTATGTTAGAGCAGCATGTTTAAACAGCTGAGAGCAGCATGTAAGGTATGTTAGAGCAGCATGTTTAAACAGCTGAGAGCAGTGTAAGGTATGTTAGAGCAGCATGTTTAAACAGCCGAGAGCAGCATGTTAGGTATGTTAGAGCAGCAAGTTTAAACAGCTGATAGCAGTGTAAGGTATGTTAGAGCAGCATGTTTAAACAGCTGAGAGCAGCATGTTAGGTATGTTAGAGCAGCATGTTTAAACAGCTGAGAGCAGCATGCTAGGTATGTTAGAGCAGCATGTTTAAACAGCTGAGAGCAGCATGTTAGGTATGTTAGAAAAGCATGTTTAAACAGCTGAGAGCAGCATGCTAGGTATGTTAGAGCAGCATGTTTAAACAGCTGAGAGCAGCATGTAAGGTATGTTAGAGTAGCATGTTTAAACAGCTGAGAGCAGTATGTTAGGTATGTTAGAGCAGCATGTTTAAACAGCTGAGAGCAGCATGTAAGGTATGTTAGAGCAGCATGTTTAAACAGCTGAGAGCAGTATGTTAGGTACGTTAGAGCAGCATGTTTAAAAAGCTGAGAGCAGTATGTTAGGTATGTTAGAGCAGCATGTTTGAACAGCTGAGAGCAGCATGTTAGGTATGTTAGAGAATCATGTTTAAATAGCTGAGAGCAGCATGTTAGGTATGTTAGAGCAGCATGTTTAAACAGCTGAGAGCAGCATGTTAGGTATGTTAGAGCAGCATGTTTAAACAGCTGAGAGCAGCATGCTAGGTATGTTAGAGCAGCATGTTTAAACAGCTGAGAGCAGCATGTTAGGTATGTTAGAGTAGCATGTTTAAACAGCTGAGAGCAGCATGCTAGGTATGTTAGAGCAGCATGTTTAAACAGCTGAGAGCAGTGTAAGGTATGTTAGAGCAGCATGTTTAAACAGCTGAGAGCAGCATGTAAGGTATGTTAGAGCAACATGTTTAAACAGCTGAGAGCAGCATGCTAGGTATGTTAGAGCAGCATGTTTAAACAGCTGAGAGCAGCATGTTAGGTATGTTAGAGAAGCATGTTTAAACAGCTGAGAGCAGCATGCTAGGTATGTTAGAGAAGCATGTTTAAACAGCTGAGAGCAGCATGCTAGGTATGTTAGAGCAGCATGTTTAAACAGCTGAGAGCAGCATGTAAGGTATTTTAGAGCAGCATGTTTAAACAGCTGAGAGCAGCATGCTAGGTATGTTAGAGAAGCATGTTTAAACAGCTGAGAAATAAACAAGAAACTTTGGCATCTTATTCAGCGTCTGAAATCATCCAGGCTACGGTCGTCGCTCTACATATCCTTCCAGTGGCAAGGGACACTGAAGTTTAGAAGCAAGTTATTATTAAGACTGTTGTTACTTTTATATTATTTATTTATAAGTTTTTGTAATTTATTTCAACTTTTCACTTTATTATTTAACATTTTATTTGTTTTTTCGGTTTTACACTAATAAATATATAAAATAGAACTACCTTTTTAGATGGTCTAGTTTTCTAACAAAAAATTGATTTATATTATTCGAATTAGTTTACTATTTTTACATAACCTTCGAAAGTACAATTACAGATAAAATTAGGGAAAATATTCTGACAAAAGACAGGGGAAAGGGAGAGACAAACTGCAAAAAGAGTCTATTCTCGACGACTTTTAATAAAGGCTCTCGTAGACAGACTAATATCAAAACTTAAGTAAGAGGATTTTTACATTCCTTATTAAAGTAACGAAGACCTTGTTGAAGTGGAGACGGTGAAATCTTTTTGTACTTTCTCCAAGTCTGAGTTGGAAAAATGTTTATAACAAATTCAAGTCATATTTGATACCGAAAGAAATATATGACGCAATTACTAACATAAAAGTTTATACATGTTTATAAAAATATTTTTAACACATAATGAAATATGAAAAAAATATATAAGAAAACTTTTACAATAATATTTCTAAAATAAACTCGTCATGTGAAATCATTAGTTATCTTAAATCATATTTAAGGAAAGGTTTGTGGAATACATAATAAAGAATTACGATGAAATAAACATGTCTCCTCTTGGATGTAGGGATCTTGATATCATACGTTCGTTTATGTAAAGTAGACCTACATTCTGTCGGTCCATACCATGGCGATTCATACCATTAGAGACGTTTAGGTATACAGGTTAAACATGATTTTCATTATTCAGTTCTTTCTTCAAAGGTTTTGTTGTTGGACTGTCGACAGAAATGCACTTTCGAATTTAATTTTTAAAAAAATCCGTTTTACGTTAGTTGAATTATTTAATTAAATACATTTTTTAGTTTAAAGTAACTATATTTATCGTCAAAGTGTAAGACATAATATAATTGACTAATAACTAAAGTGCATTAGAGAAAATAAAGCAACGTAAGTATAATAAAAATATTTGTGGATTAAATCATACATTATCAATAATTCATATACCTATGAGGATATTTTGAATAGGTAGGAAACTGCATTTAGTAATAATTCAAACGTAACTTCCAAATAACCTCTACTTGAATAAGAAAACGGCTGTGAACGTTAACATATAGTCATGTTTCGATTCTGGAAACCTTTGTAAATAGAAAAAAAGGAATATGCAATTAAAGTGATAGAAATGTAGGCAAGAAGAAATGGTTACACCTTCCCGTTAGAAGGGACGAGAGAATAAGCAGCCAGTTCTCAATCATGTAAAGAATAAATGGGGCGAATTATGAAGTTACAATTCAAAAGAATTGGAATTGATGGAATAGTTACGTTAAGGTGAACAAAATGGAGCTCTTGGTACTGAAATAAAGTGAAAGTTATGGCATCTGTGGGTAGGATTTCCGAAATCGACCCCTCTGTCACTGATACAAAGAGCTGTTTCCTCGATACTAGAATACATCATCATTTTAAAATATTACTGTCATTACCACAAAGCTAGAAATATTTTTAAAAAATATAGGTGATTATTTTTCTTAAAATTTTAATTAAAATTACTATATATATTTTGTAAGACTATTTAAATTTTATACTTTTTTTATATTAAACTAATTAGATTTATTTAGGACGAAAAAACTCATGTGTATTGTGAAAAACGTTTTGTCTCGATAAGTTTTTGTCATAGGTTTTTTTTAAATCATAAGTTCCTCAAGTCGTAAAATAGTTTATCCCAAACTTTAAAGCTAGGTCGATGGTCATACATAATCAAAGCCAACGAACACATTATTATTGTTTTAACTTTGGATTAATTTAGTACTAGACATCACTAAAATGGCCAGAATATTAATAAATAATTTACATTCAAACGCTGAAATAGAATATAGCACAATACTATATGGAAAACGCAATATTACGGATTTTTTAATATTATAATTAAAATATACATTACTAAGTGAATACGTAATGGGCTTACTTTGCTGACGATTTTTGAAAAAATCGTTCCTTTTATGAAGCAAAGGCTCTACTTGCTAGAGTAGATGCTTTGCTTCGTAAAAGGAACGATTGTTTCGAAACGCGACACCAAGTAATGTGACGTAATGGCTAAGCCACCAAGTAATGGCTAATTATATTTTAATCAGTGAATTAAAGATAATTATATCAAGCCATTTTTAATATTTTTAAATTCTTTCTATTAGCTCACACTCTCCTGATATATATATATATATATATATATATATATATATATATGAAGTTAATATATTACTATTGTAAGTAATTTTATCCACCATTAAGTGCAATAATTTTACCTTGAGTGACGAGGCACCTTTCGGTCATTCACCATTGTCGAATCACTGATGTTTTTCTGTTCAATGGTGGATAAAATTACCACCATTTCTTGTTCAACTTAATGGTGGATAAAATTACTTACAATAGTAATATATTAACTTCATAAAGTCAGTGCAACGGAAAAACAATGGATAACGTTAAATATCAAGAATATATATATATATATATATATATATATATATATATATATATATATATATTCAAGATTAAATAATATACACTAATTACAGGAATAATTTATTGAATAATACACTCAAAGCTTTTCGTTGGTTTACAATACCAACATCCTCAGGAATTACTAAGAATGACAAAAGAACTGTCTAACAATTATGAAGTTATGTATATATATATATATATATATATATATATATATATATATATATATATATATATATATATATCTTGTACACATTTTCAATCTTTAATAAAATACGTTTATAACCAATACAATTAAGTTCAAATACATTTTTTTTAACCTATAGTGGATGACAATTGATGTTGTTATAGTTTTTTCGAATATTTATTCAAAAATGAAATTATAAAATTTGTGGGGTCCAGCCGGATTCAAACTAAAAATTTTCATGTTTTAAGTCTAGCACGCCTTGGTAACTTTCCAATACTATAAATATATTTGTCAGAGATGTATACGAATTTTGTTGCCCCCATCTTGTATAACCTTAAACTGTTTCCATGGTTACCACAGAATATCATAAATAGTGTCCTTGGGTAACTAAAATAATTTTTTTTTGTATGTATGAATTATATACTTGTTTATTTATATTACTTGTTTTTACGTAATAATTAGTTAAGAAATTTCATACAAAGAGTTTGTAACATGTTGCAAGTCATTACTGGAATGGAAATGGACAAATTAATAAATATTTCCTTGTTATTTATTAAGGTTGGTAATTTTATGCTATACACATGGTAATACACCTCTTTCAAATAGTTTAGCTATGTATTATCATATATAACGAAAAAGTACCTTTAGAAAGGTAACTTACGTAAAGAAATACAGTTACTTTGCAACATTTCCGGAGAAGTTGGAATTTTGAAACTATCCAATAATCGTAAAAGCATCGTTACCGGTAACAAATTGAATTAAGTTAAGGGGTGAACGATTAAATCTGTGTTTCACAGCTCTTTAATAAATAGAACAACGAGACGTTCGCATTGATTAACCTCCATTTTTTGATTATTTTCATCTCTGTACTCTGTGTGTGATCTGCTTTAATACATATATTTTAATTTCGTTCCCTCATGCCTATGAAACTTCATTGGACCTATGGTATTATAGATTCAAAGACAGAATGTCATGCATAAGGGTTAAAGGACGTAATAATTTGGTAATTAAATTCAGAGTTTTAAAGAATTGATAAAACACATAAGAGATTACATTTAATTAAACCCTTTTTGAGTTTTAAAAAGACTTACGACTTAAAGTGTTGAAATAACTTACGGTTAGTCGGAAGCTGTCACTGTAAACCACTTTAGGTACCTATTCTGAAGATCTGCTATTAGAATTACTACCGGAGTTAGATAAAGTAACATTTTCCGACGTTCCTCAACCGAAACATTCATAATATTTAGTTCGCTCTACAGAGATAGGGCTGTTTAGAAGGTTCCCGAGAGAGTACTAGGCTCGTCCTAGTGATTAATACGGGTATCACAGGAAGATATTTGGCCTCCTACATACTGATACCACGTGATCGTAACGCAAGACCCATCGTCATGGGTGATTCGATCCCCGTACTGTGATTGGTTTTGTGGTTAGAAGGTGGGCTCTTTTATATCTCTCTACTTAGGTCACAAAGTGGTTAGTTCCAGTACTGTGATTGGTTTTGTGGTTAGAAGGTGGACTCTTTTATATCTCTCTACTTAGGTCACAAAGTAGTATATATTATGTACTAGGTTAGTTCATAATATATATCACCTACTTGGACTTGTATATCATGAACATTTTATGGACTCTTAATACATGAATCTAGCTAAAATGTTTTTTAAAGAATACGTTCAAAACGTCGATATTATTTATGCTTCAACCGCCTAGACTTAATTATACATTAATGACTCCAGTCATGCTAGCCATTTTAGTGTAAAAGTAACTAGATAATGTAAACCGAAGTATGTTATTTACAACATTATGTTTTACCGGTAAGACATAGTAGAAGACTTTTTAATTCTCATTTAAGGGTTTACTAAAAGGGTAAATTTAGAAGCTAAAACATGAATTTAAAATACTTGAAATATATGCAAAACTGAATATAACGTGTTGACGAGAATATTGGATTACCTCAAATGATTCGGTTGACCCACTTTGCCTAAACGCTTTAACCCACAAGCGATTAAACCAATTTCAATGTCATAAATGATGTTCAGATTGATCGATTATAATTTTTTACGTTTCAGTACATTCATTAGAATATGTTATTTGTTCATTACGTTAAAAATTTGTGGATAATTTGTATGGAAATTTTGGAAATAAAGAGATATTTTTTTTTAAGAATATGAATACTTCACTGAATAAATCACAAATATCTCAACATCTCAAGAAATATGCGGGAGTTAACATTAACTTTCTATATTTAAACAAATACAAAGGCATCAGTTTTTTTTTAACAACTTCCCCAGTACATCTGCCTTCTTCCCATTTTATAGCAGGTATACTTCGGGTATCGACCGTACCCGTGGAATGTCATGCTCCCCTATCCACAGTACCCACGGATAATTATGCCCTTCGATTAGTTCTGCCTAGTTTCATATGCTCTTCCTTAACATTCATCTTACAAAAAAAAGTAAGTCGGTAGACCCCTCCTAAAGACTTTGTTGGAGGGTAGGTGCACACATGTAGCCAGGGTCACCCTTTTACGCTGTACCAGAGGGTTTATCACCTGCATATACCTTTAATCACTATATTTTCACGTTCTTCGTAGTCAATAATAATAAACGCCGATTATATAAAGCTACCAAATTCCAAATCTCTTTGATTCCGCAATAACGTTATTCATTTATTATTTAAAAACGTGACTGACTTACAAAAAAATTGAACATACCAATTACATATACACACGAAAGTATTCCTGAAATTATATAGATATCTCTTAGATTCCGGTTTTTTCCAAAATGTACATAATTCATATAACTATTATGAGTGTAAAGCTATTTCACGTAAAATCTGACCTCATATTAGGGTTCAATATTTGCAGTGATATCATTTAGTGAAATTTTACACTTTTCTAAAATATTTTACATTTCTTACATTATACCATAACCTACTTTAAAAGTAAATGCTTTTTAATTCTGAAGAATTTTTTTTCTTAATGTATATGAAAACTGTACTTCACTGTAACGAGGAAAACGTGTTGGGTGTTAAACCCACGGGAGTGATTATAAGGTCCTTGAGTGAAACGAGTTTCAGGCGCAAAGTTTTTCTTCCAAGAAGAGACATTGAAATGTCATTAGCAGCTGTGTCAATACCGCTGGGGCGAAAGCAATGTTTTGGCAGTTTCATAAAATTTATTTGAGACATATTACTAACACTATTTTTTATTTGCTTGACGAAATGGGCAAAATTGAAGGTGCTTAGGACGAAACAAACTCACTGAATACAATACTGCTATAAATATAAAATTGCGCGCAATGAATAAAAGTTTTAATACCAATTATTCAAAAGGAAATAATTAAATAACAAAAATTACACACACACACACATTTAGTAATATTTCCTAATTTAGTAAATTAGGTTAGTAGCACACAATAACTTTATAAATCGTTTTATATTATAAGGAAAATATTATAATGTATTTTGAAATATTTTGAGGCATTTCTAAAAGTGTATTAAAACTATGAATAGATCTGAAATAAAAACCTCCATTATTGCGTCCAGACGATCCGTTGTTGTAAAATTACCCTTAGATACAGTTTAGAATTAGAAACATTATTTACTTGTGGTGCCCCAGTTCTATGACAGATACTTCGAATTGGATTCCGTGTTGCGAAAACAAACTACAGGCAAATAAAAGATGTACACAAAACTCACAAATTATGAATTTATTTACTCGGACGCGTTTCAATGACAAAGTCACTATCATCATCAGTGAGTGTTGCTTCTATACTCTCTAACTTACAACTAGGATGTACAACTTATAAGTAAGTTAGAGTATGTAGTCGCTGATGTTTTTGACTTTGTCGCTGAAATGCGCCTTTAGTAAAAGAATGATTGAAATGTAAGTTTTCTGTTTATCTTTCATTTGTTATTAACATAACCTCACAAGCTAAGCTGAACGATTAGTTGCTATACATTCAATTACAAAACCATGTCAGTGGAGTTTTTTATTTGAGACTTGTTCATCGTTTTAAAACACTTTTCAAGATGTCTCAAAATATTGCAAAATTATGTCTGTTTTCATTATGAAATAAAGCGATTTCTGAAGTGATCGTTTCTTGCTAATCTAATTTACGGAATCAATGATAATTTTGCACAAATCATATTGCAAAAGGTTAAGTTTTTTATATATGTTTTTATTAATATATAATCATAAATTTATTTATATAATATAGGTTTATGTTTATCTGTTACATCATTCAATTCATCGTATATTTAATCTACGTCACATAAATTATAATCATCATAGATATCGGTAAAATTATACATTTAAGTGAGAAATAGCGGTAAATATTATTTAAAGTTTCAGTGAAAAGTGTGTAACCCAAACACAAACAACAGCAGATTTAAATAATTCACAGACTTTATTGTTTTACATGGTCAGGGACTGTAGGAAAGTCGTTTACATACATCAAAAATTCAATTGCAGTGCATATTGTGTGGGCGGGCTCAGCGAGGTAGTGTTCTGCCCTTGTGTAAAAACTGATCTACGGGGCTGGAACAATGGATGGACCTGTTGCACAATGGCGGGCATGATTGAAATCACCCCATCCAGAGCGAGAAAGCAACAAGTAGAATTGTGAACTGTGTTTTAGCTTTAAAAAGTCGTCATTGTTCGAATAAAACTTGTGAGCGAATAATCTTTATGAACTATAAGATGTGTTTATAAGTGTTTCGTTAAAATAAAGGTTGTGTTAACTTCTAAACAATAAATTTTAAAACTGTTGATTAGATAATGAAAGTAATATAAGTGGGTTAAAAAAAGTTATATGAAGCAAATAAAAAATCTCGATTAAATATTCCATTTAATCTTGCAAGCAAATGGTTGTTTCTGTTGTAAGAGAGGAAGAAGAGAAGGAAAAATTTATTCTAGTCTAAAACCCCAACGTATGCATAATCTTCAACTCTGATAAATGAGAAGGTGTATCAGTTGTGTATTGTTGTATCTTATGGCAACTAACCGGTAATAAAAGACTAATGAAGTTTTAAAATAACAAGTAATGTACACAAAAATTTCAAGTAAATTCCTACTAAGGTTAATAAAGAAATTTTTGTTTCGGGGACCTTAGAGTGTTTTTTTAATGATATTGTGTGATACTCGTGGCAAACGTTTAAAGATGCACAGTGGAGGTTTCGACAACTAGATCGGGGGGAAAACATTCATATACGTCTTTGAGGAATATATTTTAAAGTATTGGAAAGTTGGCGCAGTTCCAAGGCACGCTAAACGTTGAATATAAAGATCCTCAGTTCGAATCCAGCTGGGCTCCAAATTTTTTTTTAAATTAGTTATTGAATAAATATTTGAAACAACATTATTACCATCAATTGTCATCCATTATAGGTTTTGAAAAAGTCTGTTTTAATTTGATTAGATGAATAAAATCGTATTTTAACACCGATTGAAAATGTTTACAAGATGTATATCAGGAGAGCGTGAGCTAAATAGAAGCTATAGAAGGAAATTAAAAATGAAGCAAAAGTCATATATATATACATGTACATATATATATATATATATATATATATTGTTTTAAATATTGCAACCGTGCTGTTTTAGAAATAGATAAGGGGAAAATGTTATTTTTTCATAACAATAGCAATATAAAAAATCGACTTTTATAAAGACCTGCATACTCGCCATCAGTCTTATAATGTGTTTGTAGAAACAACTCTCGACCTCTAATAAAAGTGTATAAAACCGATATAATACAGATATAAAGAAAACTTTCGTTAAACCACTTTTGTATATAATTTAGAATTTATAATGTATAAAGAAGTATAAACAAGAACCGACTTGCTAATTTAATAAGGGATTCAAATAATAATGCTATTTTAAAATAATTTATATGAAATGCATTGCAAATCAATTCATTATTTTTTACTGAATTTAATTATTTTTCTAAATGATTTTACCACATCGAATTAAAAGGCCAAAAAACAATTTCTCTCAGATATTAAGTGAGAATTGGGTATAATTTTAATTCATTGGTAAAACAAAAAGCTATTGTTCTTGGCCATATTAAATCAATATTTTTTTTAATTTTACGGAATTACTCCTTACGAGTTTTTATACACCATTGCGATGTTACACTGCAAGACACAATTTCTAGAGGAACAATTCGAATCAATTCTGAGGATTCGATAAATTAGATTTGTTTGTTTGTGCTATTAAAGGTAAAACGAACAATATTACGGATAGGTAGTAATATATTTAAGTATGTAATTATACGTCACAAAAATTAGTGTTTTTGTTACAAATTTATTGTGTTTGCGTTTTTTATGAGCATTTGAAACAATTATTCTAATTTTAAATATTTCAAATAAATCCAAGTTTAAACATTATTATGAATTCAAATACTTTAAAAAAAATGAAACTGTAGACAAAATACTGAAAGTATTTGAACCAATTAACTAAGCGTAATCAAAACGTTTTTCTTTGATACAGAATACCAACAGATTCAAATTAAAGTGATTGAATGTGTTGCAAATGGTTTCAAAGTTTGGGCACGTTTGTCATGAATAAAAATTGTTTTATAATCTCTCAAGTATTCCGTGAAGGATAACAGGTTATGGGTTTCATTCGAGATAAAAAACTTCCGGTTTTTACCAGCTTTCCGATAAGCGAGAAGTTTATATTTCTGTTGGGGGGAAAACATAACCCACAGTTTTGACTTATTTATTGCAAATCATGCAGTTTAAATATTTTCATCCTCTTCCCGACCCTCATTAAAATAGAATTTTGCAGAGTCATCTGAATTCGAAAAATACACTTAAATATATAAAATAACCAATATAATATTAAAATAATATAATAAAAATAGTAAAATTAAAAACCCGATTTTCATTTTTTTTAAAAACGTTTTTAAGAAAACCCGGTTTTCATTTTTATTATACAAAGCATAATATTTATTTTTCGCAAATAGTAGAGATTTTATGACTAAACAAAAACGTGCCAATGAGGCTACAGTAACATATTTCATACCAAGTTAGTAATAAGTAGTGTCAGTCGTACATTTTTGAAATAAAAGAGGGCCTTTAAAAGCAAAATACCACCTAAAGCTTTGAAATTTCAGTCGTAAATAAATTGTAATACGTGAGGCTAGAAAAACGACACTATCGCTGTACAGTTTGTATCAAACACAAATTGTTAAATAAGTACAAAAGAAGCATGATATCATGCTAAAATGTGAAACCTTCAGTCTACCTAAGAGAAGAATCACACATGAAATATAAAATGGAATTCTTTTCTTGTAAACCCCGCATTCTTCACAATCTGAATCAACTTTCCAACATTTTAATTAAAACCTCCCCCTCTCACCCCTTCGCTCTTTAACTCACCGTGTATCTATGCAGCTGAGATGTATGACATCAATCCGCAGTGCTCGGCGTTTCTTAATTAAATATGCACAACACACGAGATTAAAATATAAAGCAAGAAGTAGTAAAAACGTAAAGATTTAGGATTTATTATTATTTACAAGTATTTGTAGTGCGATAAAGCTTGTCATATGTAAATATATTGTGTGCGATAAGTTTAATACAGTCTTCAATTTATAATAAATCTATTATAATTAACTTACATTTTAAAAATCAAACTATTTAATTTTTAAGGATATGTGTTTAATGGTAATCAAAACATATCGTAACTGTAATATAACTTCTGCAAATTAGAAAAAAGTAACAAAAAACATATAAGAACGCAAACTGTTAGATCTATATAGAACGTCAATGAAAAATGTTATTTATTGAAATAATAATGAATCGCAAATGTAAAACAGAATAGAGATTTATAATGCATTAGAACAGTTGCGTGTAAACAACATATGAATAATAAACGGAAAAAAACATCCACCACAAAATGTATAAAACAATCTCTGAGCTTCACCAAGAATAGGAGTCAGTAACAAATATTTCCTCAGAATAATGTTTAATTCTTTATCAAATCTTTTAATCGGAATAAACCTCCCTTACAGACCTTTAATTAAAACTTGAATAAAATTTGTTACTAATTTATTTAATCTTACTAGAATTTTCTACTGCGTTACGTTTCCCAAACATTTTCGAAACATTATTTATTAACAGAAACAATTTACACAGTTAAAAAAATATTAAAATTATATAACTGTACAGTTACCACTGGCAACCATCACAACAAACAGACTATAAAGTCCAAACTGGAAGGATGTAAAACCGCCCTCTTATTGGATTCCTGTCAAATTATCGGCCCGTTAATGATCACTTCCTCGGCACGCAGATGTACTTTTTCATTTTACTGAACTTTTAATGGAAACCGGCCACGGCAGTACAATAAAAAGACAGTAAACAACTCGCGAAGCTGAAGCGCCAAATAGAGCCTATGAGAAATTATGTAAATAAATAAAAGGGAAATGTAATCATAGGAGAATATATATATATATATATATATATATATATATATATATATATATATTATAAATAAATATATATATATATATATTTTTTTTTAACAAATAAATTGTCTAGCTTAAAAAATATTATCTTTTTATATTAGGTTTATTATAATAATATTTCCTGTTGTAACAGAAATTAAGAGTTCAAACAATAACAGGAAGTAATGTTGATAATATAATGATAGCTTTGACATATTTATTTTTGTCACACATGGTTATGTGTTAAAACTATTTTGGCTAACTTAATAGGCTACTACTGTCATTAGTATATCTTTTTTTATAAAACAGATAATAGGTAATTATTGACCGTAGAGTAGAAAAAGGCACGACATGCATAAGCGGGCGACGTTACAAACAGAATAAAACTAACTTGTATTTACAAAGACAGTTATTCTTTTATTTTTCTGTGTTTTTATTCAACTTTTTTTATTATTAATGTTATGGCCTTTCCGTTATCTGTCTTATTGATGGAGTATTATTTTCTTTTACATTTAATTTGACATGTTTATATTTTTCGCTTTCTTCATATTTTCTTTGCTCTTTAATTAACTATATGTTTACAGTTTAAATTAAAATAACAAACGTCACATGACGTATAGGTGTTTGGTCGTTTGTTAATTACATGAAAATAGAACGAAATTTTTTTTTTAGTTATTATTGCTGTGTATGTTGATATGTAGGAAATGTAAACCTAGTTACAAATATGAAACAGGATCAAAAACTGTATGTAAATTTTGCAATGGTTAAAAGGTTATAGCTTTTTCTATCACAATAAAAAGACAAAAAAAGTAGTAATTTGTAAAGTTGTTTTTGAAACTGCTCATATTATACACGGCAAAAACCATTGATCTATGGTGAATATATTTCTGATGGAAATTTACTTTCAAGCTAAATGTACGTATAAGATTTAATCACACAGATGCACAATTGCTTCCTTTAAATTGAAGGGGTTCAACATGCCTGTATCATCATGTACTACGTAGAGCCGGATTGTTTCCGTTGATAATCTACAGTTACCGTCTATTCAATTCAAATGGCTAGATCTGGTTGACAAGCTAGTTGATCTGATTTGTGCAAAACAAGAGGAAAGTCTGGCAGACTCTTTGACCAAAATAATAGGGAACTCTTGTTCGTTGCTCATGGGATTCCATAAATATAACACTGAAACCATGTAATGAAACCTAGCCTAGTACAGAGAAAAGTAGATTCATTAAAATAGTATAAACCCTATTTGTTTAAGTTTAAGAAAAATTGCCAGTGAATTTTTAAAAACTTTAATAACAATCTTTGTAAAGGCCTGTTATAACTGTGAATGTGGACTTCATCTAAAGTAAAATATTCAATGCAAATTCAAAACGTTCATCTATTCTAAATGTAGGCACATTGTATAACATTATTGCAGAGAGTGGCCCACTATTCACCATTTGGTAGTTTAAATCTTCCTACTAAATGTTCTGTTAGTAATATCTGATAGTTGTAACACTTAGATCTAAGACATACCAACCAGGGTGTATTAAACAATAATTATTTAAAATGCAACTTTCTAATTTATTATGATTAGGTTCTTATTAAGTGTTTTCAGTCTGATGACTAGTGTAGTAGTAAGAGTAAATTATTCGCACTTTAAGATAAAAACAAACATCTTTTTGCATTTCAAATAGATGAGATCCACTCGCTTCTAATTACCTTGAGGGTAACTTGGCATATTATTTTTTTAATTCTTTAATATTTTTTAAATCTTATTGTACTAGAATCGTCATAATTTTAAACAAATTATTTTAAACCATTCTCAAGTACTATATTTAAACTATTCCTAACCAATATATATATATATATATATATATATATATATATATATATATATATTTAACAATTATATTTTAACCATTCCTAGGCAATATATTTTAACAAATTCAAGCAATTTATTTTTAAACATTCTCAACCATTCCAAGTAATATTTAATACCTAAATGCTTATTAAGAATATTTATAAGGATATTCGTTAGGTCTATCATATTAATTGTAATCATAAACATAAAATATACCAACAGTATTAACCCGTCACTGATGATGGCTGTTTGGCCGTTGATACAAGTATGGAATTACATTAATTTTAAAAAAGATATATCTGAATTATTTTGCATGCTTTCTGCCTACATTATCCTCCCGAGGCTGACTAAAACGTAAACTATAAAATATGCAGTTTAAAAATTCTACCAAGCGAATTTATTAAATTTAAACTTTGTTCGTAGCCATCCTAAGTTTTTGAAACTAATAGATAGTTTCTAAAATTTGACATCGGAAAATGACAGTGTCAAACGTCAATAGAATGTAGTTATTCAGATTCGTAATATGTTCACTATTGTGGAATGAACTTTTGCTCCTACATACATTTAGTAACACTGATTAGCTCTTTCTTTTCATGGAATTTTATTATTTATTCAAACTTGTTTTTTTATGTCCAAATATTATACTTTACATATTAAAAGAAGGTCATTCGAGTGTTGTGAAAACAGTGTTGTTTATAATTTTATTTATACGATCTCTCTCTCTCTCTCTCTCTCTCTCTCTATAAGTCCTGACTGACTGACTGAAGATCAATGCCGAAACTAATTATGATGCAGACTTGCAACTTAGAGGAAACCAAATGCTACTAAGAAGGGATATAGAAAAATGTTGATTCTAAGGGTTATACATCAAAATGCAAGGTAGACATTTACCACAAAGTTCACATCTGCCTGGCTTTATCATGTAAACTGTTTATCCGAATAACATAAAAATTTTGGAAGTGTTTGAACCTACTCCTGGGAAGGCTCTTTCATAACTGTAGCCCGATTGGAGGCGTCTAAGAGGATATTTTTCAAAACACAAGAAAAAAATTAAAAATTCCACTGCCTACTTTTCTGATCGAGCATTCAGTTACTTATATTGAAATTAAGAATTAATAAAATAGATGTAACTAATAATCAACAGATTGCAGTATCTCGCTATGACGCACTGTGTATACTTAAAATTGGTGAAAAAGATTTCATATAGGCTTAACAATTTTTATATGTGTTAGTTGCATAACAAATGTTTTAAAGCACACGTTATATTACTTTATTTAATGTACAATATTAACTAAAATGCTACTGAATTGAAAACGGCTTTAATTTATAAGTTAATAAATTTAATAATTTATATAATAAACCTTACAAAATTATTATCAAATAATAAATAGTAACAGATATAGAATTAGACAAATTGTTTTGTATTGAGAATCATACGAATTAGGCTATAATTTACGCTTAAGTTCTAGAAATGTTTATTTAAATTTATTTAGTAACTATGATTTTTTATATATTGGGAGTGGCTATAGTTGTTTTTCAGCAAGAATAGATACATTGTTAAATAAAATCTAAAACTAATTAAATACTGTCGTACATTACAAAAATACCATTTTACTTTGGCAATTATGTTTTTAATTTCTGTTCGAATTGAATATGTATACGTAAAATAGGACAACGTTTGTAGAGTCAGCTATTATGTTAAAAATTACTGAATTATGTTTAGCTAAAGTAACATGACATTCATTGACTGTTAGGAAACACGCTGAATTAATTTTAAAGATGAATGTTTCTCACACGGGCAATTTTATGTTGCATGTTCTTGAGTAGGTTCTTACAGTAGTTTAGTGATTCTAGCTCCAAATGGAAGAAGCCAAGTTGTACATAAGGAGGTTTTGAGATAATGAAAGTGTCAGCGGAAATTGAAAATAAAATATCCCACACGATTAGTAGATCTTTTTATACATTTTTTAATAAAAAAATATATATAAGTACTTAAATAGTCATTTAAAAATTATTTCATTCATTTAAAACCCTTTTTCTTATATTTGGACTTTTTATCGGATGGATCAATATGCACTTCAAGTATTTTTAAAAGCTATTACATTTAATAGGAAGAAGGTATTATTAGTAGCCTAAAATAAAGTAATATTTGTAGATTTTTGTCTACAGATTTGATAAATGAATTTTTAAAATAAACTACTTTTTCTAATTTCAATGACT
>JBAIZL010000085.1:260000-277500 GCA_036971475.1 Prosapia bicincta
AAATTTTGATAACAATGATAATAATGTCTGCATATGATTGATGTCTTCAATAAGATCATACTATAAACTATAACTTTATAATAAATAGGCTATAGTGTTTGTTGTTATAGGTGGAATCTACCTGTTAAGTTGAAAAAACGTTGTGTACGAAATTTAATTAAAAGAAAGATTTCAAATTTAAACTTAAAGGAATTACAATGACACAAATAAAAAAAAATATTTAAGCCCAAACTGAATGTTAAAAATTATTAAAAATTGTAACAAAATAAAAGTGAATAACGTTATGACATGGAAGTGACATAACAAACATATGCCATTTGAAATATTTTAATTGGAAATTGAAAAAAGATTTTTAAACATTATTTTTGTAACGAATTTTACCCAAACGCTGCAAAAGTAATCCAAATTTACAATTTTTAAAAGCTTTATTAAACTAATTGAAGAATAATAATCGTACACTACAATTATTTGTTTTTTTTAAAATTATGATCACTATTAGTCTATTTATGTGTGAGGACTAAATCCTGACTGTATCTTACACTTCCATTATCCTGAACTAAACGACGACATGTAGCTACTTTGCTCAGTTTGCACTGCATTTAAAGCATTCAGAGTAATATCGTGTTGTTTGAATGAAGTTTGTAGCAGTGGAAGAACTCCCTGAAGTAGGCTATCTGTGGAGCATCATGACTGCTGTGAGGTAAATATCGTGTTGTTTTAGTGAAGTTTGTAGCAGTGGAAGACACGAAGGGTAAAGTAGCCTATCTGTGGAGCATCATGACTGCTGTGAGGTAAATATCGTGTTGTTTTAGTGAAGTTTGTAGCAGTGGAAGAACTCCCTGAAGTAGGCTATCTGTGGAGCATCATGACTGCTGTGAGGTAAATATCGTGTTGTTTTAGTGAAGTTTGTAGCAGTGGAAGACACGAAGGGTAAAGTAGCCTATCTGTGGAGCATCATGACTGCTGTGAGGTAAATATCGTGTTGTTTTAGTGAAGTTTGTAGCAGTGGAAGAACTCCCTGAAGTAGGCTATCTGTGGAGCATCATGACTGCTGTGAGGTAAATATCGTGTTGTTTTAGTGAAGTTTGTAGCAGTGGAAGAACTCCCTGAAGTAGGCTATCTGTGGAGCATCATGACTGCTGTGAGGTAAATATCGTGTTGTTTTAGTGAAGTTTGTAGCAGTGGAAGACACGAAGGGTAAAGTAGCCTATCTGTGGAGCATCATGACTGCTGTGAGGTAAATATCGTGTTGTTTTAGTGAAGTTTGTAGCAGTGGAAGAACTCCCTGAAGTAGGCTATCTGTGGAGCATCATGACTGCTGTGAGGTAAATATCGTGTTGTTTTAGTGAAGTTTGTAGCAGTGGAAGAACTCCCTGAAGTAGGCTATCTGTGGAGCATCATGACTGCTGTGAGGTAAATATCGTGTTGTTTTAGTGAAGTTTGTAGCAGTGGAAGACACGAAGGGTAAAGTAGCCTATCTGTGGAGCATCATGACTGCTGTGAGGTAAATATCGTGTTGTTTTAGTGAAGTTTGTAGCAGTGGAAGAACTCCCTGAAGTAGGCTATCTGTGGAGCATCATGACTGCTGTGAGGTAAATATCGTGTTGTTTTAGTGAAGTTTGTAGCAGTGGAAGAACTCCCTGAAGTAGGCTATCTGTGGAGCATCATGACTGCTGTGAGGTAAATATCGTGTTGTTTTAGTGAAGTTTGTAGCAGTGGAAGAACTCCCTGAAGTAGGCTATCTGTGGAGCATCATGACTGCTGTGAGGTAAATATCGTGTTGTTTTAGTGAAGTTTGTAGCAGTGGAAGAACTCCCTGAAGTAGCCTATCTGTGGAGCATCATGACTGCTGTGAGGTAAATATCGTGTTGTTTTAGTGAAGTTTGTAGCAGTGGAAGAACTCCCTGAAGTAGGCTATCTGTGGAGCATCATGACTGCTGTGAGGTAAATATCGTGTTGTTTTAGTGAAGTTTGTAGCAGTGGAAGACACGAAGGGTAAAGTAGCCTATCTGTGGAGCATCATGGCTGCTGTGAGGTAAATATCGTGTTGTTTTAGTGAAGTTTGTAGCAGTGGAAGACACGAAGGGTAAAGTAGCCTATCTGTGGAGCATCATGACTGCTGTGAGGTAAATATCGTGTTGTTTTAGTGAAGTTTGTAGCAGTGGAAGACACGAAGGGTAAAGTAGCCTATCTGTGGAGCAACATGACTGCTGTGAGGTAAATATCGTGTTGTTTTAGTGAAGTTTGTAGCAGTGGAAGACACGAAGGGTAAAGTAGCCTATCTGTGGAGCATCATGACTGCTGTGAGGTAAATATCGTGTTGTTTTAGTGAAGTTTGTAGCAGTGGAAGACACGAAGGGTAAAGTAGCCTATCTGTGGAGCATCATGACTGCTGTGAGGTAAATATCGTGTTGTTTTAGTGAAGTTTGTAGCAGTGGAAGACACGAAGGGTAAAGTAGCCTATCTGTGGAGCATCATGACTGCTGTGAGGTAAATATCGTGTTGTTTTAGTGAAGTTTGTAGCAGTGGAAGACACGAAGGGTAAAGTAGCCTATCTGTGGAGCATCATGACTGCTGTGAGGTAAATATCGTGTTGTTTTAGTGAAGTTTGTAGCAGTGGAAGACACGAAGGGTAAAGTAGCCTTTCTGTGGAGCATCATGACTGCTGTGAGGTAAATATCGTGTTGTTTTAGTGAAGTTTGTAGCAGTGGAAGACACGAAGGGTAAAGTAGCCTATCTGTGGAGCATCATGACTGCTGTGAGGTAAATATCGTGTTGTTTTAGTGAAGTTTGTAGCAGTGGAAGAACTCCCTGAAGTAGGCTATCTGTGGAGCATCATGACTGCTGTGAGGTAAATATCGTGTTGTTTTAGTGAAGTTTGTAGCAGTGGAAGAACTCCCTGAAGTAGGCTATCTGTGGAGCATCATGACTGCTGTGAGGTAAATATCGTGTTGTTTTAGTGAAGTTTGTAGCAGTGGAAGAACTCCCTGAAGTAGGCTATCTGTGGAGCATCATGACTGCTGTGAGGTAAATATCGTGTTGTTTTAGTGAAGTTTGTAGCAGTGGAAGAACTCCCTGAAGTAGCCTATCTGTGGAGCATCATGACTGCTGTGAGGTAAATATCGTGTTGTTTTAGTGAAGTTTGTAGCAGTGGAAGAACTCCCTGAAGTAGGCTATCTGTGGAGCATCATGACTGCTGTGAGGTAAATATCGTGTTGTTTTAGTGAAGTTTGTAGCAGTGGAAGACACGAAGGGTAAAGTAGCCTATCTGTGGAGCATCATGGCTGCTGTGAGGTAAATATCGTGTTGTTTTAGTGAAGTTTGTAGCAGTGGAAGACACGAAGGGTAAAGTAGCCTATCTGTGGAGCATCATGACTGCTGTGAGGTAAATATCGTGTTGTTTTAGTGAAGTTTGTAGCAGTGGAAGACACGAAGGGTAAAGTAGCCTATCTGTGGAGCAACATGACTGCTGTGAGGTAAATATCGTGTTGTTTTAGTGAAGTTTGTAGCAGTGGAAGACACGAAGGGTAAAGTAGCCTATCTGTGGAGCATCATGACTGCTGTGAGGTAAATATCGTGTTGTTTTAGTGAAGTTTGTAGCAGTGGAAGACACGAAGGGTAAAGTAGCCTATCTGTGGAGCATCATGACTGCTGTGAGGTAAATATCGTGTTGTTTTAGTGAAGTTTGTAGCAGTGGAAGACACGAAGGGTAAAGTAGCCTATCTGTGGAGCATCATTACTGCTGTGAGGTAAATATCGTGTTGTTTTAGTGAAGTTTGTAGCAGTGGAAGACACGAAGGGTAAAGTAGCCTATCTGTGGAGCATCATGACTGCTGTGAGGTAAATATCGTGTTGTTTTAGTGAAGTTTGTAGCAGTGGAAGACACGAAGGGTAAAGTAGCCTATCTGTGGAGCATCATGACTGCTGTGAGGTAAATATCGTGTTGTTTTAGTGAAGTTTGTAGCAGTGGAAGACACGAAGGGTAAAGTAGCCTATCTGTGGAGCATCATGACTGCTGTGAGGTAAATATCGTGTTGTTTTAGTGAAGTTTGTAGCAGTGGAAGACACGAAGGGTAAAGTAGCCTATCTGTGGAGCATCATGACTGCTGTGAGGTAAATATCGTGTTGTTTTAGTGAAGTTTGTAGCAGTGGAAGACACGAAGGGTAAAGTAGCCTATCTGTGGAGCATCATGACTGCTGTGAGGTAAATATCGTGTTGTTTTAGTGAAGTTTGTAGCAGTGGAAGACACGAAGGGTAAAGTAGCCTATCTGTGGAGCATCATGACTGCTGTGAGGTAAATATCGTGTTGTTTTAGTGAAGTTTGTAGCAGTGGAAGACACGAAGGGTAAAGTAGCCTATCTGTGGAGCATCATGACTGCTGTGAGGTAAATATCGTGTTGTTTTAGTGAAGTTTGTAGCAGTGGAAGACACGAAGGGTAAAGTAGCCTATCTGTGGAGCATCATGACTGCTGTGAGGTAAATATCGTGTTGTTTTAGTGAAGTTTGTAGCAGTGGAAGACACGAAGGGTAAAGTAGCCTATCTGTGGAGCATCATGACTGCTGTGAGGTAAATATCGTGTTGTTTTAGTGAAGTTTGTAGCAGTGGAAGACACGAAGGGTAAAGTAGCCTATCTGTGGAGCATCATGACTGCTGTGAGGTAAATATCGTGTTGTTTTAGTGAAGTTTGTAGCAGTGGAAGACACGAAGGGTAAAGTAGCCTATCTGTGGAGCATCATGACTGCTGTGAGGTAAATATCGTGTTGTTTTAGTGAAGTTTGTAGCAGTGGAAGACACGAAGGGTAAAGTAGCCTATCTGTGGAGCATCATGACTGCTGTGAGGTAAATATCGTGTTGTTTTAGTGAAGTTTGTAGCAGTGGAAGACACGAAGGGTAAAGTAGCCTATCTGTGGAGCATCATGACTGCTGTGAGGTAAATATCGTGTTGTTTTAGTGAAGTTTGTAGCAGTGGAAGACACGAAGGGTAAAGTAGCCTATCTGTGGAGCATCATGACTGCTGTGAGGTAAATATCGTGTTGTTTTAGTGAAGTTTGTAGCAGTGGAAGACACGAAGGGTAAAGTAGCCTATCTGTGGAGCATCATGACTGCTGTGAGGTAAATATCGTGTTGTTTTAGTGAAGTTTGTAGCAGTGGAAGACACGAAGGGTAAAGTAGCCTATCTGTGGAGCATCATGACTGCTGTGAGGTAAATATCGTGTTGTTTTAGTGAAGTTTGTAGCAGTGGAAGACACGAAGGGTAAAGTAGCCTATCTGTGGAGCATCATGACTGCTGTGAGGTAAATATCGTGTTGTTTTAGTGAAGTTTGTAGCAGTGGAAGACACGAAGGGTAAAGTAGCCTATCTGTGGAGCATCATGACTGCTGTGAGGTAAATATCGTGTTGTTTTAGTGAAGTTTGTAGCAGTGGAAGACACGAAGGGTAAAGTAGCCTATCTGTGGAGCATCATGACTGCTGTGAGGTAAATATCGTGTTGTTTTAGTGAAGTTTGTAGCAGTGGAAGACACGAAGGGTAAAGTAGCCTATCTGTGGAGCATCATGACTGCTGTGAGGTAAATATCGTGTTGTTTTAGTGAAGTTTGTAGCAGTGGAAGACACGAAGGGTAAAGTAGCCTATCTGTGGAGCATCATGACTGCTGTGAGGTAAATATCGTGTTGTTTTAGTGAAGTTTGTAGCAGTGGAAGACACGAAGGGTAAAGTAGCCTATCTGTGGAGCATCATGACTGCTGTGAGGTAAATATCGTGTTGTTTTAGTGAAGTTTGTAGCAGTGGAAGACACGAAGGGTAAAGTAGCCTATCTGTGGAGCATCATGACTGCTGTGAGGTAAATATCGTGTTGTTTTAGTGAAGTTTGTAGCAGTGGAAGACACGAAGGGTAAAGTAGCCTTTCTGTGGAGCATCATGACTGCTGTGAGGTAAATATCGTGTTGTTTTAGTGAAGTTTGTAGCAGTGGAAGACACGAAGGGTAAAGTAGCCTATCTGTGGAGCATCATGACTGCTGTGAGGTAAATATCGTGTTGTTTTAGTGAAGTTTGTAGCAGTGGAAGACACGAAGGGTAAAGTAGCCTTTCTGTGGAGCATCATGACTGCTGTGAGGTAAATATCGTGTTGTTTTAGTGAAGTTTGTAGCAGTGGAAGACACGAAGGGTAAAGTAGCCTATCTGTGGAGCATCATGACTGCTGTGAGGTAAATATCGTGTTGTTTTAGTGAAGTTTGTAGCAGTGGAAGACACGAAGGGTAAAGTAGCCTATCTGTGGAGCATCATGACTGCTGTGAGGTAAATATCGTGTTGTTTTAGTGAAGTTTGTAGCAGTGGAAGACACGAAGGGTAAAGTAGCCTATCTGTGGAGCAACATGACTGCTGTGAGGTAAATATCGTGTTGTTTTAGTGAAGTTTGTAGCAGTGGAAGACACGAAGGGTAAAGTAGCCTTTCTGTGGAGCATCATGACTGCTGTGAGGTAAATATCGTGTTGTTTTAGTGAAGTTTGTAGCAGTGGAAGACACGAAGGGTAAAGTAGCCTATCTGTGGAGCATCATGACTGCTGTGAGGTAAATATCGTGTTGTTTTAGTGAAGTTTGTAGCAGTGGAAGACACGAAGGGTAAAGTAGCCTTTCTGTGGAGCATCATGACTGCTGTGAGGTAAATATCGTGTTGTTTTAGTGAAGTTTGTAGCAGTGGAAGACACGAAGGGTAAAGTAGCCTATCTGTGGAGCATCATGACTGCTGTGAGGTAAATATCGTGTTGTTTTAGTGAAGTTTGTAGCAGTGGAAGACACGAAGGGTAAAGTAGCCTATCTGTGGAGCAACATGACTGCTGTGAGGTAAATATCGTGTTGTTTTAGTGAAGTTTGTAGCAGTGGAAGACACGAAGGGTAAAGTAGCCTTTCTGTGGAGCATCATGACTGCTGTGAGGTAAATATCGTGTTGTTTTAGTGAAGTTTGTAGCAGTGGAAGACACGAAGGGTAAAGTAGCCTATCTGTGGAGCATCATGACTGCTGTGAGGTAAATATCGTGTTGTTTTAGTGAAGTTTGTAGCAGTGGAAGACACGAAGGGTAAAGTAGCCTATCTGTGGAGCATCATGACTGCTGTGAGGTAAATATCGTGTTGTTTTAGTGAAGTTTGTAGCAGTGGAAGACACGAAGGGTAAAGTAGCCTATCTGTGGAGCATCATGACTGCTGTGAGGTAAATATCGTGTTGTTTTAGTGAAGTTTGTAGCAGTGGAAGACACGAAGGGTAAAGTAGCCTATCTGTGGAGCATCATGACTGCTGTGAGGTAAATATCGTGTTGTTTTAGTGAAGTTTGTAGCAGTGGAAGACACGAAGGGTAAAGTAGCCTATCTGTGGAGCATCATGACTGCTGTGAGGTAAATATCGTGTTGTTTTAGTGAAGTTTGTAGCAGTGGAAGACACGAAGGGTAAAGTAGCCTATCTGTGGAGCATCATGACTGCTGTGAGGTAAATGTCGTGTTGTTTTAGTGAAGTATGTAGCAGTGGAAGACACGAAGGGTAAAGTAGCCTATCTGTGGAGCATCATGACTGCTGTGAGGTAAATATCGTGTTGTTTTAGTGAAGTTTGTAGCAGTGGAAGACACGAAGGGTAAAGTAGCCTATCTGTGGAGCATCATGACTGCTGTGAGGTAAATATCGTGTTGTTTTAGTGAAGTTTGTAGCAGTGGAAGACACGAAGGGTAAAGTAGCCTATCTGTGGAGCATCATGACTGCTGTGAGGTAAATATCGTGTTGTTTTAGTGAAGTTTGTAGCAGTGGAAGACACGAAGGGTAAAGTAGCCTATCTGTGGAGCATCATGACTGCTGTGAGGTAAATATCGTGTTGTTTTAGTGAAGTTTGTAGCAGTGGAAGACACGAAGGGTAAAGTAGCCTATCTGTGGAGCATCATGACTGCTGTGAGGTAATTATCGTTTAATTAGGTTTCATTATCGTCAATCATGATATCGTTAGCTATCGTTTAATGTATATATTTAATTTTCTCACTTTTTTATTAAAAAACTTATTGAAATTTTTATACTTTTTAAGTAGGCTTACTGTATTTCTAATTGTATTTTAGAATCTATGTTCAATACTGTGTTTAAAAAAAAATCTTTTATGATTTTTGCTCTTTTAGAGGAAAACACTTGCCTCTATAAATGTAGTGGGAGGGATGCAGCACAAAATTTGTAAATAAAACAAACAATTCGGTAAACAGACCTGAACTACAAATTTAGATGGCCATACATGACTTACCCGATCCTATTCGCACGATGTCACAATTTTTTTTTTCTCTCAAGCTAGGTGGTCATTACGTTATTTCCTTAACCCTACCCAATTCTGTGTAATCAACTTTATATTTTTTGTATGCAACAAGACAAAAAATACTTTTTCTGATCCCGATTAAGACTACGTATGCTTGCATACATGAACACATGAGTATTTCTGTAATCTCTACCTGATAATTTTATATCCCGAACTTTACTTTTTATTCACGAAGATCTATCATTCGTAGAGGTGTAATAATCTCAGAGTACTTTCCTTTAACTGTTGATTTTAGGTTTTATGAATTTAAAATAATTATCCGTGTATACGCATTTGGAGTTCAGGCTAGTTTCAAATGAAAGTAGACATAAATATCACGAGAAGGAAAATAATTGATTATTGAATAAATCAAATATAATAATAACTATTTTTCAATTACAATAACAATTATTGAAGAACAAAACATCAACAATCATTTAAGTAAAGTATCACATTCTATGTATACGATACACAGTATTTCCGCTCCTACATGATACCCAGAGGTCTAAGGGGACTTAAGACCGACTATAAAGATCCTAGGAACTTGACTCCCTATTTTTGGAAAAAAGGTTTAAATTTCCGTTATAAAAACACTACATAGGCGGTACATCTTTGATAAGATAGGGTTTAGCTTTGAAATAAATATTTTTTAAAATGTTTATTACAATATAATTTATTGTAACTAGTAATCTTTTGATAATTTTCAATCAAGTTATTCAAAGGGGAACTTAAAATAACACCGTGTGGCCTATAGAAATATTTAAAAAATTATTTTTTCTTCCTAGAGATGAAAATATAGTTGAATAAATAATATTTTTAATTTTAATAGTAATTAACACTGGGAAATCATTTCAACTGAAAGAAGTGGACTTATTCTGAAGTTGCCTATATTAACTTACAAATGAATGGCATCAATATTAAAAATGATTCCGATAAGTTATGAAGCATGTATAAGCCATTGTTATATAAATCAAAACATTCAAAAACTATTTTATAGTTTTTGTGTTTTGTGAAACTTTTGTAGTTTTCTGGTTTTACGTAAGGTATATTTTGTTGTTTTTTGTGATTTTTTATATGTGTATATTGTTGTTCTCTCAGTTTTGTTACTGTTTTCAATTATGTTTTAGATTAATTTATGATTATCACCACCTTGGTGGGTTACTTTATGATGTTTTTGGCTAAATTTTCATTGTTTTGTTTAAGTTTTAAAATATTGTTGAGAGTGTACTTTTATTTTATACGTGTATTTATAGGCAACGTAATACAGTTACCGAAACGCACTAAATAATTAACTTTTGACTTGATACTCAACTGTCTTATCATTTCTTCTACTTTAAAATTATTATAGATAATTAACCGTTATAGGAATAATATGACTATTTGTATCATGTATAAATATATTTTTGGTTTTCCACATTTGTATCACGTCTATAAATTCAAACCTCCGGCACAATTGTGTGGGAATAATTATATATGAGTGAAGAAATGAACTAACACATGTTTTCCGTTTATTTATTGCATCATTAATAAACATAATACTTTTACTCTTTTCACGGAAAATAAATGAAAGAGTTAGTAAAGATTTGTGCCACTTGCAAGCAAAATATCAATACAATTTAACTACACTATCTAGCATCGCGTGCCAAATCCAATTACACGTCTCTCGCGAGCAGCAGTTACCTGTTGTGTAGGGAGCAATTACACGCCCTGTTGTATAGCATGTATACTGTTGTGCGATCTTTTGTCGGTTTATCTATTCTTGAGCATGTAACTGATTTGTTAATATAGTATGATGGGAAAAAAGGAACGTCGTACATCATAATGGCACAAAATGTGAATTTCCTATATCAGAATGAATAGGTGTTACTTCAGAGACGAATGATAATGAACACGTAATTGTAAGTAAAATGTGTGTATTGAAATTTATTTTTAAACAAATTAATTATATGACTCTTCTAAACTTATTTTAAATTTAAACCTACTTAGTAGTTTCTCGCCTTTCGTTTTTACAAACGTTTTTCCTCTTCTGTGTATACAAAAACTATTTACACAAATATTCTACCCTCTATTTGAATTACATATGAAAAAGAAATTTAAAACGAAAAAATATGGAAAAATATATTTAAAAAGTACGAAATGTTGAGATCTAGTGTGAACCAATGTATTTTAACAAAAACTTTAATTATTAAAGTAAGAAACTAAGGTTAGTGAAGAAAGTTTTGGAAGTTGAATTTTTTTTAAAATATATAATTTAGGGACATTCGATAAAGGTATAAGTAACCAATAAAGTTTTGAAGCGAGTAAGTATTTAATAATTATACAAGAGCTTGTAGCACGAGACAGTATATGTTGTTGTCGATTACCAAAAACCGAAAAACTAAGATTATTTGAAGAAATAAGAGAACTTGGTACCGAAAAGGGCCGCTCTTTCTTGGGTAGACTAGACAAAACAAGGAAAATAAATATTTATAAACCAATGTAAGTACCTCTCAAACTATATAACCATAACATATTAATTTGAAAGTTATACAAAAGTAAGTTCAGCTAAAACTGATTATTATTCATTTGAAATTTAAACTACCATTTAAACAATAATGAAACTCTATAATTCACCAGCGAAGGTAATACAACGACTAGGAATAAAATTTAGTATCATAGTTAAACTTAGACGAACATGCTTATAAAATTTTTCTAGTTTAGTTCCAAACTGAATAATTAAATTAAAAAATTAACTTGAAGTTATAATATTAAATGCTAATCTAGTTAATTAATGTTTAGATTCAATTCGTCATATTTATTGTTCGTTGTAAAAACATAAAGTCTAAGAAACCACTCATTTAATTATAATTAATAAATAGAGATGAATATTTTTACCTATTACATTTTTCTAATACTTGAGACCAGACTTTTTGTTAACTAAAGAATGTTAAATTGTTAACTTAAACTTGGTGGAAACGTTTTCGCCTTACGACTTCTTCAGCCTCGTCTTTTTGCCGCTAGGAATGCTGCAGTTGTGCTTCTTTGATACCAACTTTTGAAAGTTAGAAGTGATGTGATCGAACAGTATGTGGGGTCTGTGTCGTGTTTGTACATTTTGGATGTCATTTTTATGTGTGTTGCTATGTCTATATATTTCATATTGTTCTAGTGTGTTTAATTTATTGCCTTTGTTGCATGTATGGAGGATGCTCATGTTATTTTCCATACTATTGCATGAGTGTTTAGTGTCCTAGAGGTGATTTGAGAAGGCGGATTCAATAGTAGTTTGCAGGGCGCTTTTGTGTTCTTTATATCCTTCGACGAAAGATCTGCCTGTTAGTGGTGGACATAGGTATCTTTTTTAGTCTGTGTAGTAAATGTTTGAATACGGCGTGTTTATGTTGTATTGGGTGGTTCGATGTGTTGTGTATCAGTGTGTCTGTCATGGTTGGCTTGCGTTATATGTTGAATTCATGTTTGTTTTGATTTTTTGTTATGGCGATGTCTAAGAAATGCAATGTTTTGTTGTTCAATACAATACAACACCACACAAACCATACCAACACATACAATAACCGAGGAATATACAAACTACAATGCAACAATTGCAATAAGCTCAATATTGGACAAACAGGCAGATCTTTCGCAGGAAGGTATAAAGAACACAAAAGCGCACTGCACACTACTATTGATGCCACCTTCGCAAAACACCTCATGGACACCTCATATATTCCACACTCATGAAATAGTATGGAAAATAACATGAACATCCTCCAGACAAGCAACAAAGGTCATACAATTAACACAGTAGAACAATGTGAAATATACAGATATAGCAACACACATACAAATGACATCCTAAATGAACAAAGACGGCACAGATCACACATACTCTTCGATCAAATCACTTCTAACTTTCAAAAATTGGTACCGAGGAAGCACAACTGCAGCAATCCTACCGGCAAAAATACGAGGCTAAAGAAGTAGTAAGACGAAAACATTTCCTCCAAATGTAAGTTAACAATTTAACAACCTTTAGTTAACAAAATGTCTGGTCACAAGTAATATCAACGTGTAATAAGTAATTACAACCAGCTCTACATGAATAGCAACAAGATTTCGATATTGAATATTTTTTGTTAAAGTTTTTCTACTGAATTTTATCACATGTTCTAAATAAATAAATATTTCACTATAATCAAATTTAAAATAGATGCTTGATTTGTGGCTACAGCTGAGGGGTGATTCTTGAAAAGTGAATAATTGACATTAAAAACATAACTATGTGTCAAAATGGACAATTTTTATGTTATTAAAATTAAAAATATTAAAAATCTTCATAGCTTTGTGACGGTGGTTTTGCTAAAGATTTTTTTTTTGCAGACCTCAAAAAAATACCTTATGAAGTTATAAAATTGTAAATTTATATATATATATATATATATATATATATATATATATATATATATAGTCTATTTGTCAAAGAAAGTGTAAGGAACGTAACCTACTCGGAAGAGGAAAAGGGGATTTTACTAGGAAATGTGTTATTGATCCTTCCGGAAGTGTTCCATTTTCTCGCGAGTTCAGAAGAGTGGCTACCGAGCGGAAATGTGTCAACTAAGTATTAAACACGGCGAGTGTTGATTTTCTATAAAAGTGCAAAATGTTTTTAGACACATGTTTTGCCAATTTCCAATAGAGCTAGGTACATAATTTAGAAAAAGAATATCTTCCAATAATAAAACCGCTGTTTTCCCCACACTATCGTAACGTACCTTAATCATCTATTTGACGTTTTTCGTACACATAACGATTAGATGAACGTATTATAACAATAGGTTTACTTGTCTAGTTTCTTGGTTATTTTGAACTATCTAGACTGGATTCTTATATTTGAAATATTTTTTTCACAATTTCTTTACCAAACTAAACTTTTTAGACGAGAACATTTTCTCGTATTTTGTTCACTAAATATAAATTTTATAACACAAAAATTTACAATTATTGTTTCCTACTTATAACGTGAGGTATGCAAAACAGTAATCTATAGTAAACAAATTCAGCACCAACTATAAAGATAAAGAGCTAATTTAAACAATTAGTTACAAGATTCCCTCAATTTAGTATCCACATACAAATATTATACCCAATTCTCACGAGGACATGATTAATGGTTTCGGTGACAATGCCCTACTTCTTCTTATCATCATCCCTAAGAGCGAATAATATTTACTCTTACAGTATATAGTGATGGTAAACATTATTCTATAATTGGTAATCATGATGGCAATATGGGGACTTGTTTCGGTCCCCACATTGCCAACATCAGGGGCTAATGTACACCATATAAACCAACACCGTATATTTGCAATTATGAAGCAACATGGTTGCCGAAACATATTTAATAACATTAAATATTTTTTTTGCAAGTCTTATATCATTCGTTTCATGTATACATCAGTCAAGTAACTTGAAAGTTTGAAAAATTAGTTTTATCAATGACTACCCCAAATAATTATTATTCAGGGTTTTAAAGTCGAAAACATACTAACGTATATTTGATGAGTTATTTTATTTGATTTTTAAAGAGTAATACCACGTTGTAAGAGATCTCATCAGAGGTGTTTTACTATTTTATGTTGTGTCGTTATTAAAAATTATTTTAAAAATATTCTTTAGTAAATCAATAGATACATAAATTTTAATTTTTATCAGTTTTAATATTTAGCAATAATACTAATATATTTAATATAAAAAGGAAATGTTAACATGTTTATATAAGTGTCTGGATAACGACAAAACGAACTCAAATATTCCAGCTATCTCTGGTGGTAGGTCGACAAATATAAATCGATTTTACACTCCATTAAACATTAACCACAGCGCCAACCTTGGCAAATACTGAGGACAAAAACAAAGAGGGGAATGTGTGCTTTGTCGAGAGTGGGTGAGCATCCATTAAGTAATGAGACAGAGAAAAGGCTGCGATGGAGTTGCGGAAGCCTACGTTAGGAAAGAAATTCAAGATGCAAATTATTATTTCTGTTCATTTAAAAAATATAATAATATTAAAGGTTTTAGTAAAACTATTTTTCGTAAATTTAGGTCTAGTATTATAATCAAAACAGGTAACCGTTAATAGAAACATTTCAGAGCTAACAAATTTGAATTTACTTTTAAAATAAAATTTGTTTATTTAGTTGGTATCTGCCTGGTTTTCGACCGAAATCCGAGACATAATATTTCAGGCTATATCGTTTTCTATTTGTTTTATTAAATGGAAACAATTTCATTGGCGGACACGTTTTTTGCTTTGTGTTGTTACTAATTTTCGATGCATAGGTTCTAATTAAATTGCTGATTTTAGATATACCTAAAAATACATTTAAACTAAGACTGAACTGTAAAATAGGGGGACGTGTATATGATATGGAGCACTATATGTATTACTAGACCGAGGGTGATTTCTTGAAAGTCGAGATAGCTGCAACTTCAGGTGGAGAAACTTTGAAACTATAGTAAAAACATTCCACCCACTATCCTACCATCAAATTCTTAGGAAACAATTAAAAGGCAAGCGGCAATCCTATATTCTAACTTGAGTAAATAAACTTGAAAGGAAATATCTGAAAACCCTCTGTTGGCGCTTCCTATCGTGTTATATAAAAATAATAATAATAATGGTAATTAATAGGCATTCTGATAAAATACTGTTTTACCTTCAACACGATAATTGTATTTTCAGTAAAATAACCCAATCTGAAAAAGAAAAAAAAACATTAACAATAATATTGATATATTAACAAATACTCTAGACTAAATAGGCATTCAAAATAAAAATTAAATACATGCAATACATCTACTTTACACTTAGTACATTATGTTTAGTTGATTATATTGAAGATGCCTTATTGTAGTGACTGTACCTACTACAGAAACTATATACTTGTAATGTATTTAAGGATAGTAGAGCAATAAGACTACGGTCGTTAGCTGGGTGGTGACTGTACATACTACAGACACTATATACTTGTAATGTATTTAAGGATAGTAAATGTCATAAAAATTGTTTAGTAAAAACAGATGTTCTGGGATTTGGTGTTTATCCTCTTGGCATTCGACTTCCTGCTGATCCTCACTTTCATGACTTCTAATTTCTTGCAATATACCAAAACCATCGTCAACACGTTGTCTATATTTTCTTCTACACAACTGTTATCAAGAATAAGCCGTCTCGCAATCGAACCAGTTGGCCTATGAACATTAAACACCTTTGTTTTCACACTAAATAATAGCCTATTTATTCTCTCTTCTTCTTCTAGGTTAATGTTAAAATAGATTTGCAATAGAATATTTTTATAAATATCTGCACAAGTAAAACGACGCTTAATTTAAAATTATATCACTATTAGTAACATGAGAAGTGGCACAAGTATGAATTATTCGAGCTGTTTTATGAATAAAATAATGACTTGAATAATGATCGAGGTGTTATTGTTCCTAGAAAATTTTTCGTGAATTCTAAAGAGTTTGGTGAATCTCAATCGTGCTCTACTATTTTATTCAAGGCTTATTTATGGAGAAAAACTCCGCTATGCCACCTCTGACGGGTAACAAGAATTAGTCTATTTCTGATGTTAATTATTATCATTAATAAATTAAAATAGCTTCAATTCAATACAATTTTAATTGCATAAATTAATAAATAAATAAAATCATACAATCTACGCCTTAAACAGCGTCATTCAAACTAACCTAAAACACACAACAGTTGTATAAAATCAAGTCTTGTCACGTAATATACGAACCAGCTTACGTCACAGATATCAGTGACGTCATAGCGGGGTTAACGCCAACTATTGATTATTAGCTGCATCTATATTAACAAACTTTATATTTAAATTTCAGCGACTGAATTGCTCGATAAGAAAACTAGTAGCAATTTTAGTGCTTGTTTGAAGAATATCTACCCCCCCCCCACTAATCAGGGCTAAAAATTTACTTATCAAGTTTCTTACACCTATATATTTCAAATATGATTTTAATTGGCCTATTAGAGCTTTAGTTATAGTTGTATGAGTTGAAATCGTGTATATATTAAGACTTACATAAAGCAATAAACTTTAACTGAAATAAAACTGATTTCCAGATAGGACTGAATCAATATACTCGTGCAACTTAAATAAAAAGCTTATAAGTGCCAACAGTTGTGCTTGTACTGCTGCATAGTTATTGAGCACCCGTCAATTCCTTATAACTGACGACAGGGAGGAAATTTACTTTATATCTCGCATCGTGACAACTTGTCAGACGGTCAATTTATTAAATTATACTCCGCAAAGGCAAATAGACCTTTGAATAATAAATAAACAAATCGAAGTGGCTGCAGATTTCTATTCACACAACTACAGTGAAGCGATAATATATTTAATTGAATATATTAAACTGAGTAAATTAAGTTGGTAAATATGTAACGCATCTGTAGTGACGCTAGTTTAAACATTTTTAAAGTGTGTTGGATAACATATAACTAACTTATATGTTTCTTTATTTATAAATTATGTTTCAAAACACATTAAACATACAGGTATATTTTAACACACAAAGGTAATAAATTATTTTAAGCTCATACAAAACAGAATGTTTTTATAAAATGAAACAAAACATAGGTTCTTATTGATTATGATTTTAGCATTCTCTCAGTTTCATTTTGGTTTTCTGAATTATAAACATATATCTTTTTATGTGAAATTAAATATTTTGCTAACTGTAGAACGAATGTTTAAATGTAACCCTACCTATCCTGTAAGAGAAGAAGGACCTAGATGGAAAACGATATCAACTGCCTTAGAAAGACAGTAATAGTTCAAGGAATCATTAATCTTAGTAACGTACTTTAAAAAGCTGGTTAAACTTATAACAAAATAATTAAATTACTAAAATTGATTTAAGGATACATTCCGGAGGGCTCCAGTTTGTTAACGTGTATCGTTTAATAAAATTTGGGACTAATTTCTCACTTGACAAGTAATTCAATTAAGTAAAGTTCAGAGAAATATATAACGAGACACACTATTGAATAGTATCCGAACAATAATTTTAAAATGTGTTTAACTTTGATTTATTATTCACAAAACAAACACTTTTTCGTGTCTGCTGATTTATTCATAAGCTCTTTGTATTTGCGCAAAGAAAACATTGCTTTG
>JBAIZL010000085.1:282500-292500 GCA_036971475.1 Prosapia bicincta
ATAGGTTCATTAGAACTCTTCCAAAGTGGAAAAGGATACAAAACTCCTTTGGTGTTGTAATGAATGTTACCAAAATCCATATTGTCTTCAAAATATTTGAGCTGATCAAATTAAATGTTAATTGTAGTTAGTGGTTTTGGAGAGATCTGAGAGTTAACTATGAATTAAGGCTCTTCCCCCAGTGGTTTACAAGGAAATAACATTAACGAAGAAATGGCAGCCATTTTCCACGCCACTGTAAGAGATTTAACATCCACTGTTACAGAGAATAATGTAGTCTTTCTTTCAGATTCAACCTCAGCACCGCAAGCTATTTAATCTACATTACCACAAAAAGATGATGGTATTGCATGGTGCAAAGAAGCGCTATTCCGAATTCAGACGAGAAAAAAAGGGCACTGAATAATGGTTTAAAATGAGCCTATGGTAATTGTAACCTTGATTGAGCTTTCAGACAACCCCACTAGTTCGGGTTGTAACCTATGTGACCCCCGTGTAGCCTTATAAAACGGACCATTAGCCAAATGGCGAAGACAATCTGCGAAGCATCAGCTTGTGGCGAAATATAGGAGCTAATAGTAAGATCTAACGCCATTTCCAGTGGCCTGCCAAGGGATATTGCGGCTGCTACCTAAGTAGTAGAGACCAGCAAGCACAGAAAAAAGCTATATAGAGGACATCGTAGGTGGTTGAAGCCAGCTTTCGTGGCTGCTCCCACAAAAGTCTCACCCCATTGGAGACCGTCAAATTGCTTTTAGACACGGCTCATTTGCCAACTAACCTCCGTCGTATCGGTGTTGTTACACAGTGTCTAATACAAACAACTTTTCTATAATACTATCTAATGTTCTGATATCATCCGCGTCTATAAACTGTTTACATTATGTACAAAGTATCCAGAAGTTACACCCATTATACGTTGTGGCTCCCACATTGAATATATAGACTATATATTAAATAAAAAGCCTAATATAAGCACCGTATATACTAAATGTAATTGCCAATAAATTCTAATTACTAATAGGTTTTACAAAAGTACATGAATAACAAAAGTGTAATAATAATGACCAAGTTCCTAGACTGTTGAACTAAATAATAGGCCCAATATAAACATTCTATGTAATAACTGTAACTTTAAATAAATTCAGATAACTTCTTGATACAGATTCAATAGAATAGACAAATAACTTAACATGATTCACCCCCAAGCACACAGTATGTTTACTCGTTTGTGCTAGCAAGTCACAGTTTAGGGCAATAACACCTAATGTTTGCTCTTAAATACACCATCGCCACAACCTAATCGGTCAAAAAAAAGGTTTTTTTCAAGAAATTAAAATGTGAATCATAACTTTTCTGCTGACATCATTTACCTAAACTAAAAATTTAAAAAGACTTCACAGACTGACTTTTTAATGTCAAACTGTAATTATATTTAGTGAGGTTTTACTTTAATGTAATTTTAAGATAAGAGAACTATTTTATAAAATTAAATTTTTTCACCACCGTAATCCCTGTAATATATATTATTATGAAACCAAATTTTACTACTTTTTGACAATAGTAACAGGTTAAAAACGATGCTGTAACTATTTAAACTTAGACGATAACCAAGTCTTGTTTTCCCGGCCTGATCCCTCACCAAGATGGCAGACCCGGCTTCACCGGCGCTACGATGAGAGAATACCCATCTCCCCTCTAGTTATTTCTGTGCTCGGTTGTAGAGACCGGTTATAACTATCTGAATAGCAAATTACATAGAATGAACATACACCGTATATATATATATATATATATATATATATATATATATATATATATATGTATATGTATACAGTAGACTCGCTCTTCTACTATTGTTGGGTTCACCTCGTCAATGCTGGATGAGATTCTAGCGAAACGTCGGAACTGCGAATTTATGGACTGCAGAATGAACGGATGTACTCCAGATAGTAACATTTCATCATATTTTTCCATCCGTGAAGGAATACGTATCAGCATATATATATATATATATATATATATATATATATATATATATATATATATATATATATGTATATATATATATATATATATATATATATATATATATATATATTTTTTTTTTTTTGCTGTATTTATTCTTGATTCTAGTCTTTGATATTGACCTTACGATAGAAAGCCGTTTCATTTTCCTATTTACTTAATGTAAGTATTTCGTCAAAGTTTTTTTAAAATATTATTTTGGGGATTTCGGGATTTACATTTCTAATACGTCTATTTATTTCTATTAAGTTTAAAGTGTTTTTATATCATATTAGGCTGATTTACTTTCAACATCTGTCAGGAGACCATAAAGGACAAATTTACTAGCATATCTACTTTCTAAAAATACTATCCTTTTATTTAGGTAGGAATTGTTTTATCCATATAAAATATTAAATCGTATATTATCTCACATTACAATTTACCAAAACTGAACCTGCTTTTTTATTTCATTTAGAGAGATTACAAATATGAGTTCCAACATTGTGAAGTTTCAAGAAAGTTTTAGGGATGTGTAAGCAAATTAAAATCAAATTTTTAATGTAACCATTATTATTTTTAACTATCATTATTTTTTAATGTGTACCAACAAAATGTAACTACAAATAGCTGACCAAATGTAGAAAGCAATCTTGGTAAATTACAGTTATCGGTTTTATGAATCAAGAAATATTTTTAATAGAAGTAATATTAGAAAAAAAAGATCATGTTAAAGTTAAAGTTATAGACAAAATATGTATTAAAACCATTTTATAATGATAACATTTAAAGTAAGATGTAATAATTAGATAGTGTTAGTCCATTTTACTTTGTTATGATATTATTGGAAACGAAGAAAATATATAATGAGTTAAAAAGCTGTATATTAAACGGTTGTTCTTTAATCAATATATATGATACAACTTTCAAAACGTATACACGGAAACTTATGCACAGAAACGTATACATGGAAACGTATTCACAGAAACATATACACAGAAATGTATATATAGAAACGTATACACAACAAACGTATAAACGGAAACGTATACACGGAAACGTATACGCGGATACAAACACACGGATAAGTATATACGGAAACGTATACACGGATAAGTATACACATAAACGAATACACGGAAACGTATAGACAGAAACGTATATACGGAAAAGTATACACGGAAATGTATATACAGAAATGTATACACAGAAACGTATACACGGAAACGTATACGCGGAAACAAACACACGGATAAGTATACACGGAAACGTATACACGGATAAGTATACACAGAAACGTATATACAGAAATGTATACACATAAACGAATACACGGAAACGTATACACAGAAACGTATATACAGAAATGTATACACAGAAACGTATACACGGAAACGTATATACGGAAAAGTATACACGGAAACGTATACACAGTAACGTATATATGGAAACATATTCACAGAAACATATACACAGAAATGTATACATTGAAATATATACACAGAAACGTATACACAGAAACGTATACACGGAAAAGTATACACGGAAACGTATACGCGGAAAATTATACACGGAAAAGTATACACGGAAACGTATAAACAGAAACGTATACACGGAAACGTATACACGAAAATATACACACGGAGAGGAAACATTTTAAGAGAGATAGCAACACTGTATAACTGTTTACTGTTTATAAGCCCATTGCACAAATACCTCCTACCTTCTGACAAATACTATCGACGTAACACCACAACATTTTGATTTTTATAAACTATAAAAGGTGATATTTAGAAACAGTTGTAATTTATATTTTAATATATTTGAATTAATTATTAAAAATTCTGATTTTCCATTTTGGGTTAAATAAAAAAATATCACATGAAAAGTCTTCACTATTTGTTGCTACGATTGTTGAGAAGCCAATAAGTTTACTGGTTACTTTCTCGAATATTGTTTGCTGTTATTCGTGCATAAAGGTTGTTTTAACTTTAAAGCCTCGGAGGTAAATGAGGGAAAAAACGTAAATATCTCTTTAGTTAATTAAAAGTCTTTATTCAATTATCTTGCGTGCTTCAAGATAAAGATAAGAGAGGCTAATAAATTACAGCCTTATCTTACTTCTTTCCTTAAGCAAAGGAATTTTCTTACTTTTGTATTTGTACCGGAAGTAGTTAAATTGAACGAATTATTTGTTTTTGTTTTTATACTCACTCAATACCGTACAATAAGATTGGAAACATTAAAATTAATGTGATTGGAAACATTTATAGATTATCATGCTGAGAATTCTTTTTATTTCATCAATCCTCGGATATTTCTGTCTTTCAGAACATCAACACACAAAACCACCCTATTTCGAATACAATATTGACAATATATTGGGGATAGGTTTTATGAATTGAGGGCAATCAGCAAGAGCGATCCCCTGCTAAGCGCCAAATCAAACCTAATGTGAACCATCGCTTTCAGTATTCTGAGAGAGTAGAAAGTACGTTTGGTGTTATGTTGTGAAGGAAAATGTTGCGCAGTTGATGAGATTAAAATCCATATTTTACATTGACATTTTATCGTGAAAAAAAGGACTTTCAATATACCTTTGAGAGTAGTGATTTTTAAGAAATATAAATAGAATGTGAAGTAATATATGTAAATAACAGCCATTATTACCTCAGATTAATAAAAAAAATATATATTTCTGGAAAGTAGTGTGATTTTGTAATTATTAAATGTTTCAATTATAAATTTTTATATGTGGCAAATTACATATTCTTCTGTGTGTGTTTAACTTCTTGAACCACTCAGTTTAAGAAGATATTGTAGAATCCCCTACATGGCCAAGGGCTTTATGGCAACAGGATGGGTCTAGAGTAACCTGAAGGTTGAGAGGGACACATATAAAGCGGCAATAGGGTACGTCTAGATCAGCCCTAGAGACACAGTATGGTACGTGTACGTCTAGAGCTTATGCTGGAGTGTAAGTGGGAAACGTATAGAGACCCTTGGAGAGGCAGTAAGGTACATCTTGAGCTAATCCTTGAATGCGGTAAGATAAGCCTAGATCAGCCTTAGAGGCACAGTATGGTACGTCTAGAGCTTATGCTGGAGTGTAAGTGAGAAACCTATAGAGACCCTTGGAAAGGCAGTATGTTATGTCTAGAGCTAATCCTAGAGTGGAGTAGGATAAGTCTAGAGCAGCCCTAGAGACACAGTATGGTACGTCTAGAGCTTATGCTGGAGTGTAAGAGAGAAACCTATAGAGACCCTTGGAAAGGCAGTATGTTATGTCTAGAGCTAATCCTAGAGTGCAGTAGGATAAGTCTAGAGCAGCCCTAGAGACACAGTATGGTACGTCTAGAGCTTATGCTAGAGTGTAAGTGGGAAACATATAGAGACCCTTGGAGAGGCAGTAAGGTACATCTTGAGCTAATCCTTGAGTGCAGTGGGATAAGTATAGAGCTGCCTTAGAGACACAGTATGGTATGTCTAGAGCTTACGCTGGAGTGTAAGTGGGAAAACTCTAGAGCAGCCCTAGAGAGACAGTATGGTACGTCTAGAGCAGCCTTAGAGACACAGTATGGTACGTCTAGAGCTTACGCTGGAGTGTAAGTGGGAAACGTATAGAGACCCTTGGAGAGGCAGTAACGAACATCTTGAGCTAATCCTTGAGTGCAGTAGGATAAGTCTAGAGCAGCCTTAGAGACACAGTATGGTACATCAGGAGCTTACGCTGGAGTGTAAGTGGGAAACGTATAGAGACCCTTGGAGAGGCAGTAAGATACATCTTGAGCTAATCCTTGAGTGCAGTAGGATAAGTCTAGAGCAGCCTTAGAGACACAGTATGGTACGTCTAGAGCTTACGCTGGAGTGTAAGTGGGAAACGTATAGAGACCCTTGGAGAGGCAGTGAGGTACATCTTGAGCTAATCCTTGAGTGCAGTAGGATAAGTCTAGAGCAGCCTTAGAGACACAGTATGGTACGTCTAGAGCAGCCCTAGAGGCACAGTATGGTGCGTCTAGAGCTTATGCTGGAGTGTAAGTGGGAAACGTATAGAGACCCTTAGAGAGGCAGTAAGGTACATCTTGAGCTAATCCTTGAGTGCAGTAGGATAAGTCTAGAGCAGCCCTAGAGATACAGTATGGTACGTCTAGAGCTTACGCTGGAGTGTAAGTGGGAAACGTTTAAAGTCTCCGCAATCTTGGAGAGAGAGAGAGTAAGGGGTGCCTTGCGCACCCCTGGATAGACAGTAGAGTACAACTAAAGCAAACCCAGGAGGGGCATTAGGATGAGTCTAGAGCAGCATTGACTACGCAGAAGGACGTAAGTCTAAAGAACCCTTGCCGATTGTTGAAATAGTAGAGCAACCTTGGGGAGACAGAGGGTACAACTAGAGTTAACCGTGGAGTGGCAACGGGATGTTTATAGAGCAATCTGGTGAAACATTAGGTCAAATCATAACTATAGTCTTGCTTGGTGTAAGACTAAGTCTTCTTAAATTTATTACATTTCAACGACTGTAAACTCTGGAAATACAAAGCGACTTTCATCTTATTAAACTCACGTTTCCGTTATCTCAAGGAAAACGTCATAACCTTAGTTAAAAACGTGAAACCTTTCTATGGTTTAAAACACCTTGACGATTGCAAAGATTTCTGTGACTTTCAATAGTGTGGAAGATCTTTCAGTTGAAGCGTATAGAAATTGCTGTCATTTGGAAAACCTATCTTTCAGATGCCACACGTAACTTTTCAAAGCGAACAGCGCCAATTTCTCAGAGCTTTCACGATCGTTTTTACAAATTTGTTTAGAAACACTGATGCTCCCTTTTGTAATTGCTAAGGGCTGCTTTTTGGCCTACTTTATCAAGTTGTAATCTCTTTTGATGTTATATCACTGCTGGATGTAATGTAATTAACTTTATTTAAAATATACGAGAAGATTTCATTGGTTCACAGATGCAATGACAGGTGTATATTTCTCTGTTTATTTTTCCATTTGAAGTTACTTTTACAACTGGCGAACTACAACATAAGCCTTACCAAATCGTTTAGTAAAGGCATAGATAATCTAATAACCAAATAGCCTATAGTAGTGAGTAGTTCTTAGTACTTTTATAAATCCATGTAATACACACAAGATGTTAGCTATTGTCTATTAATGCGAACGTCATTTTCTAGACTATTATTATAGGAAAAATTGTTAGGAATAGATAATTTCCTTTGTTTAGAACGAGAGATATGAAAAAAGAGGTAGATAATTGATAGGAATAGAATATTTTTTTTTGTTTTGTACGAGTATGTATCATTTATTTTTAGGAAACTTTTTTAAACAGGTTTAATTGTTATTTTACTATTATTAAAATTTATTAGCATTTTTGTTGTTGTATATTCAATTATTTATTACAACACGGAAGTCGTTTTTAAGAAAATATTTAAATGGTAAATATCTACAAATATATGTTGACATTGAGTTTTAACAAAAAATAAATTAACAACATCTGAAAGGAAATTACAACAATAAATTCATGTTGATAGTGAGTTGTAACTGTAAGGTATATCTCAACAGAATATCAAATATTTGGTTTAGTCTTTGAAATGTAGTCACTAAAAACTCATTTTCACAAATTGCTACAAAAACCTCAAATAGAAATCCTGTTTAATCTAGTAACGCCTTGTAAATACTATTAGGAGTTTCTTTTACAACAAACAAATCCCCTGACATAATCCAGCTATGTGGAGAATACATCTATGTGTGTTCCACCTACATCCTTAGTATTCTAAATATGTGGAGAATACATCTATGTGTGTTCCACCTACATCCTTAGTATTCTAAATATGTGGAGCATACATCTATGTGTGTTCCACCTACATCCTTAGTATTCTAAATATGTGGAGAATACATCTATGTGTGTTCCACCTACATCCTTAGTATTCTAAATATGTGGAGCATACATCTATGTGTGTTTCACCTACATTCTTAGTATTACAACTATGTGGAGAATACATCTATGTGTGTTCCAACTACATTCTTAGTATTACAACTATGTGGAGAATACATCTATGTGTGTTCCACCTACATCCTTAGTAATCTAAATATGTGGAGAATACATCTATGTGTGTTTCACCTACATTCTTAGTATTACAACTATGTGGAGAATACATTTATGTGTGTTCCACCTACATCCTTAGTAATCTAAATATGTGGAGAATACATCTATATGTGTTCCACCTACATCCTTAGTATTCCAAATATGTGGAGAATACATCTATGTGTGTTCCAACTACATTCTTAGTATTACAAATATGTGGAGAATACATCTATGTGTGTTCCAACTACATTCTTAGTATTACAACTATGTGGAGAATACATCTATGTGTGTTCCAACTACATTCTTAGTATTACAACTATGTGGAGAATACATCTATGTGTGTTCCAACTACATTCTTAGTATTACAACTATGAGGAGAATACATCTATGTGTGTTCCAACTACATTCTTAGTATTACAACTATGTGGAGAATACATCTATGTGTGTTCCACGTACATCCTTAGTATTCTAAATATGCGGAGAATACATCTATGTGTGTTCCACGTACATCCTTAGTATTCTAAATATGTGGAGAATACATTTATGTGTGTTCCACCTACATTCTTAGTATTCCAAATATGTGGAGAATACATCTATGTGTGTTCCACCTACATTCTTAGTATTACAACGATGTTGAAAATACATCTATGTGTGTTCCACCTACATTCTTAGTATTTCAACTATGTGGAGAATACATCTATGTGTATTCCACCTACATCCTTAGTATTCTAAATATGCGGAGAATACATCTATGTGTGTTCCACGTACATCCTTAGTATTCTAAATATGTGGAGAATACATCTATGTGTGTTCCACGTACATCCTTAGTATTCTAAATATGCGGAGAATACATCTATGTGTGTTCCACGTACATCCTTAGTATTCTAAATATGTGGAGAATACATTTATGTGTGTTCCACCTACATTCTTAGTATTCCAAATATGTGGAGAATACATCTATGTGTGTTCCACCTACATTCTTAGTATTACAACGATGTTGAAAATACATCTATGTGTGTTCCACCTACATTCTTAGTATTTCAACTATGTGGAGAATACATCTATGTGTATTCCACCTACATCCTTAGTATTCCAAATATGTGGAGAATACATCTATGTGTGTTCCACCTACATCCTTAGTATTCCAAATATGTGGAGAATACATCTATGTGTGTTCCACCTACATTCTTAGTATTCCAAATATGTGGAGAATACATCTATGTGTATTCCACCTACATCCTTAGTATTCCAAATATGTGGAGAATACATCTATGTGTGTTCCACCTACATTCTTAGTATAACAACTGTGTAGAGAATACATCTTGTTTGTTCCACCTACATTCTTAGTATTACAACGATGTTGAAAATACATCTGTGTGTGTTCCACCTACATTCTTAGTATAACAACTGTGTAGAGAATACATCTTGTTTGTTCCACCTACATTCTTAGTATTACAACGATGTTGAAAATACATCTATGTGTGTTCCACCTACATTCTTAGTATTCCAAAAATGTTGAAAATACTGTACATCTATGTGTGTTCCACCTACATTCTTAGTATAACAACTGTGTAGAGAATACATCTTGTTTGTTCCACCTACATTCTTAGTATTACAACGATGTTGAAAATACATCTATGTGTGTTCCACCTACATTCTTAGTATAACAACTGTGTAGAGAATACATCTTGTTTGTTCCACCTACATTCTTAGTATTACAACAATGTTGAAAATACATCTATGTGTGTTCCACCTACATTCTTAGTATTCCAAATATGTGGAGAATACATCTATTTGTGTTCCACCTACATTCTTAGTATAACAACTGTGTAGAGAATACATCTTGTTTGTTCCACCTACATTCTTAGTATTACAACGATGTTGAAAATACATCTATGTGTGTTC
>JBAIZL010000085.1:297500-305000 GCA_036971475.1 Prosapia bicincta
TCATTATATTATATTCAGGTAAAAGCGGGTCATATATAGTTCCCGTCTGTTATTGTGTTTGCTCAAAATTAATTGGTGCAAATACATTTTTTTATATTAAATCCCTCCACGTGAATGAGACAAAACATTTTTCTTTCAATTTAAAATTTTATAAATGAAAATAATGGGAAATAGTTTAGATAATCTTAAGATAAATCTGGGATAGATTATCCCTAAAACAAACAAAACATGAAACTTTATTGTGTGAGTAGCCTTACTTTGTAATATGTCCATGCAATATGTTTTTAATGTTTACGTATAAATAACATTTTAAAATTATTACTTGAACATATTTATTAAAAAACATTTCAAGTTGAAATTGAAATATTATTTTAATATTTACGATGAAGTCTGATTTTACAACTGTATAATTGTACGCCTTTTATGTAAAGCAGGACGTAATGAAATTATATTTGAAGCGCCCAGCATAATGGAAATGCCATTGCTTGTTTGCATATCTAAATCGCCAGGAGATCGAAACGCAACTAATTCATAAATTTTACAAACAATTTCAATGGGAAATACAACTCATTTACATTTGAATACAATAAATTGTGCATTTAGGGACTTGCATAACGAAATGTATTTCTGTAATGTAAACATTGCAAATAGTTGTTTCCTACAATACATTTCGCACTATTACGAAGTATATAGTGTACTGTTGTCACAAACGTTTCACGTAATTAGACAAAGCAAGAGTAAATGGGTTAGACAACGTGTGGCAAATACAGGATAAATTATATATATATATATATATATATATATATATATATATATATATATATAAGTTTGTATATAGTATTGAGAGACATCAATTTCATTTAACCCTGATAATTGAAGACAGTAGGAATATGAGAAGACACTGTAGAATATCAACAAACGCAATCACTACCGTAAACAGAAGAATATTCAAAGAACAAAAAATATGTTATTCATTATATCAATTGAGTTTTAATTTTTTTCGGCTCGAAATAAAATACTTGACGGTAAAATTAGCAAGCATCACACTTATAGACAGTTTTAAAAGTTGTGCTGACCACCGGCTTTGAAGTAGATTTTTTTAAATATTATCGTGTATGAAATGTTAAGATAGTTTTGAAATTACACACACACACACACACACACACACACAAACACACACACACACACACACACACACACACACACACATGCTCGCACACACACACACAAACACAGACATACACACACTCGTGCGCGCGCGCACACACACACACACACGCACACGCACACACACACAAACCAGATAACTTTCAAAGATTGATAGTAGCTGTTGATTCTGGACAATGAAGATACCATCAATCTTTGAAAGGTCACTCTTGTTTAAGTACATATGGTGAAAGTGATAAGTAAATACATGAAAACAGTGTTGCAACGTTAATATATATATATATATATATATAACAATAATGTATATTCATTTAATTACTATGTATGAAACAATTAGCTTTTCATCTATGTAATACAGTGATATCCGTAAGATCTTCATACATTGTCTACACCAAACAACATAGACTTTCATTCGATCGCACAACGGTGTCATTCACCACAGTGTCACCACAGTGTCACCACAGTGTCACTACAGCTGTAACTTCGGACTTGATATTACATTTTCGTTATGTCATCCAATTATAAACAAATAATAATATGAATATAATCTTTAGATTTCAAGTGAGTTTGTTTCTTTCATTAGTTGGTATATATATTTATACAAACTTCTAAGGATGGGTGCCTAATCCTTAAAGTTATTGTTTTTATCAATTCATTAGAGATAATAGGAAACCATGATCCCTATCTCTTAGAAACAATTAATGTTTTTTAGCTGTTGGCAGTGTATGAAGCTCTTGAGAATACCACGATATATCCATGTCTGTCAAGATTTGCGCATTTTGTCTCAAATTTTCTTGTTAACGAAATGTGTGTAAATGAATAAACATATTTTACAAGAACAACGCCCTTAATATTAAAACTTAATACTAAAACCTATTTATTACACTATAGTTGATTTTAGAATAAAACATAATATTGTTTACCATATTGTGAGAAAAATCAATGATAATGTATGCATAAATTTTAACATTGAATTGACCAAACTGAAATTTATATAGTAGTAGCTACTATTTTTCTTTCCAAGTTAGAAAACACAATATACAAAATATACAAAATACAATATTTTCAGATATTTTTTGTACTTTTCGTGAAAGAATGTATTTGTTTATTGAATATTAAGGAAAATGTTGAAATAATAATATAAACCGACGCCGAAAACAATAAACTGTATCAGAACTGCCGAATTTCCTTCCCCTACGGGTTACATATTATTTATTTATAGCTTGGGGTTGTTTCAAGGAAGTAATATAAACCACTAATTAAGGGTGGTTGCGATGGACGGTGATGAAACATTTTCGAAAACTCTTTTCTTTTCGGATAAGATTAGAGAGAACAAATATGTTGCTTTAAAAACAACAAAGAAAAAATAAGTACTTGTTAAATACTATATAGCTAATTATTATTGTTATTGTTTCTAATATAATTATTATTGTCATTTTTTTATAATAATAATTATTATTATTACTATTATCATTATTATTATTATTATTATTATTATTATTAATATTATTAATAAATAGAGATCCCTGGGGCCTGGGATATAAGCTGGTGATGAAAAAACTAAATTCATTCACTCCGGGAGGACAATTGAATGCGGCACAGATGAAAATTATAGTAGATGGTTTGTTCCCTTACCACCCTGTCGGACAGATTTCAAAGAGGAAAACCGGAGGGCAAGATGTCCCGCTCTTCACGGAGAAAGAACTATCGACTGCAGCCAACTCCCTCTAAAATAACAAGGCTCCGGGACCGGATGGAATCTTTTCGGAGGTTCTTAAAGCCGTAGTGAGAGCTCACCCGCACATATTACTCAACATGTACAACAACTGCCTAAAAGCCGGCGTATTTAGTGTCCGTTGGAAGGTACAAAAATTGGTCCTGATTAACAAAGGCAAGGGGAACTTAGATTCTCCGTCTTCATACAGACCGCTGTGCATGTTGGATGCGGCTGGAAAGTTGCTAGAAAAACTTATTAGGCCACGGCTGCTCTCGGCCTTCCGCGATGCAGGAGATCTTTCTGATAGACAGTTTGGCTTTAGGAAGGGCAAGTCAACTATTGATGCTATTGGAGCTGTAGTTGATGTTGCTAAAATAGTCGTGGTAGGTAGCCACTTTTCACGACCTGTGTTGCTTCTGGTTACCCTAGATGTACGTAATGCCTTCAACACAGCGAGATGGAAAGACATCCTGTATGCCCTAAAGAAGACATTCGCTCTGCCTGAGTACCTCCTACGGATAGTACGAGACTACCTTAACAACCGGTATCTGATATACGAGACCTCAGATGGACCTAGAAGGAAGAGAGTAACAGCAGGAGCAGCTCAAGGCTCCATTCTTGACCCGGACTTCTGGAATGCAAATTACGACAGCATTTTGCGTATAACAATGCCAGATGGAACTTTCCTGGTGGGATACGCAGACGACACTGCCGCGATCATTATAGCGAGAAACCAAGAGCTCGCCCAATTGCGACTGGCCCAAGTAATGCGTCGTGTTAACAGCTGGATGATGGAGCATGGTCTGCGCTTGGCTCTGGAAAAAAAATAAATTCTTCTGATATCCAAGAGACACCTTACTCCTAGTCCTGAGGTGCTCGTGGGAGAGGAAAAAATAGCGGTTAAAAATGCCATTAGGTACTTAGGTATCAAGATTGATAGGAAGCTGAGCTTTCAAAATCATGTTAAATGCGCAGCTAAGAAAGAGATCAGAGTCAGCTATGAGTAGGCTTCTGGCTAACGTTATGGGCCCTACTCAAAGCAGACGCAGTCTTCTGATATCCGTGGCACAATCTATAATGCTGTACGGAGCGGAAATTTTGGCAGGTGCCCTCAAAACCGAGAGGAATAGAAGACGGATGGCCTCAGTGCAGAGAAAAGGGGCACTAAGAGTGGTCTTAGTGATCTTATCGAACGGTCTCGGAATCTGCTGCTCTAGTGGTGGCGGGAAAAATTCCTATTGATCTGCTGGCACTAGAAAAGAAGACCATTGCTGAGCGACGAAACAATATGAACGATAGGGATAACAAAAAGGGAAGCGAGAAAGACGACGATGGCCAAGTGGCAGGGAAGATGTTCTGTGGAACCCACCGGAAGATGGACGGCCAGACTAATCAAAAACCTATCCAGTTGGACTAACAGGCAGCATGGAGAGGTAAACTTCTACACTACACAGTTCTTGACAGGACACGGTTGCTTCCGGGTCTATTTATATAAAATGGGAAAGGTGAACAATCCAAATTGCTCCCATTGTGGTGAAGGGTCACCCGATAACCCCGAACACACCTTCTTTATGTGAAGAAGATGGCAATCGGAGAGAACAACGCTGGAAAGCAACGTCGAGCCAATGGACCCGGACAACATTGTGGGCAAGATGCTGTGGAGCGCATCCAACTGGATAGAGATAGCGATATATATCGAGAGCATACTGCGGAGTAAAACGAGCCAAGAAGATGGTCGAGGTCAAGATCAGTGACCAGGCCAAATACATTCAGTTTTAGAAATAGAAACCACTGGGGTTAATAAAGGGCCTTCTGACCAGGAAGAATGCTAATACAGTGATACCCTGGTCAGATCTACAAATGGCCGGAAAGGAGGAAGGGTTTAGTGCTGGGCAGACTTGAATGTGCGTAAATGCAATCCAACCTCCACAGAAAAAAAAATTATTATTAATATTATCAATGTCATTATTATTATTTATATTAATATTATCAATATAATTTTATTATTATTATTATTGTAACTCTAGCCAATATTACGTTTGATTCACAGCTGTCAGAATTAGGCTCTGAGAGAATATATATATATATATATATATTATAAAGTCGATAACTGTTATCTAGCAACTTCCGAAACTAGAATTAACGGATCCCCAACGGAAATTAAAGTTGTAAAAAAAATCCATAAATAATCTTCAATCTCTTATCGCGACGCGGGTTGGAGCTGTTTAATCGCAACGTACTCCAAGCAGCTGTTAGTACTGTTTAACGACTGTTTAATTGCGTTTTCGCCATCGTATAGGATGTGTTCTAAATACAGATAGCTCGAAGTTTGCCAAATAACTTTCAATGGAAGGAACACGTGCACTCGTCATCACAGAATTAGGTTTTCGTGCATTGTATTTACTGCATAAGATTTTGAATATCATCTTAGATATTACCTTTTGTTGATAAGGGTATTGTACTTTCATAATATACCTAAATGTATATGATTAACTTCATTTTAAACTTACTCAAAAATCTATTTTTTTTAATGTTTTAAAATTGTTTTTAATGTTCATATAAAATTGTGTTTCTAATTTTGTTTCACTTTAACAATAATAATTACCAGAAATATTGAAAATTGATAATTATTTAAATTATGAATATATGTAAACAATGTTATAATACACAAATATAACCTAAATAACTAATTTTTTACAATTATCAGAATTTTAATATGTATTACTTATTAAATGCTTTGGTTTAATTTCTGTTGTTATTTTTTACTATTTTACACAAAATTAGCTTGTACATATTTAAGGTTCACGAATTGTACTAATTTTAATAAGCAAACGTAAAACCATACACTTTTAATGGTACATTTTTGCGAGATCTGTGGCTCATTACCTGAGGCTGTATCTTAATAATTTCAACATACAAAATGAACATACACGAATTTAATTTAAATTTTAAAACGTTTTCAAATGGGATGCCTCATATAAGGTTTAACTACTGATAATATGATTATTATCACTAAATAAATATATATGGTCATTAGTAGGTGATTTATCACATAAATGCGGTTTTTAATATTATATCCTCCTAGTCACTACCCACGAGCTAAAATTGTACCACACGTTCATTTTCCACCAAATTCATATATATATATATATATATATATATATATATATATATATATATATATATATATGTGTGTGTGTGTGTGTGTGTTTGTTTGTTTGTAAAATTAAAATTCAGGTCTACACACATCATCAGGATAGTAATAATATATATATATATATATATATATATATATGTGTGTGTGTGTGTTTGTTTGTTTGTAAAATTAAAATTCAGGTCTACACACATCATCAGGATAGTAATAATATATATATATATATATATATATATATATATATATATATGTGTGTGTGTGTGTGTGTGTGTGTGTGTGTGTGTGTTTGTTTGTTTGTAAAATTAAAATTCAGGTCTACACACATCATCAGGATAGTAATAATATATATATATATATATATATATATATATATATATATATATATATATATATGTGTGTGTGTGTGTGTGTGTGTGTGTGTGTGTGTGTGTGTGTGTGTGTGTGTGTGTGTGTGTTTGTTTGTTTGTAAAATTAAAATTCAGGTCTACACACATCATCAGGATAGTAATAATATATATATATATATATATATATATGTGTGTGTGTGTGTGTGTGTGTTTGTTTGTTTGTAAAATTAAAATTCAGGTCTACACACATCATCAGGATAGTAATAATAATATATATATATATATATATATTTTAAAACAACACAGGTTATTCAAATACAAGAATATTTATTATTTTAAATCCAAAGCTTTTTCGTTGGCAAACAGTACCAACATCATCAGGAATGAAAATTACAATAATTATTGTAATTTACAAGATTATTGTAATTTTCATTCCTGATGATGTTGGTACTGTTTGCCAACGAAAAAGCTTTGGATTTAAAATAATAAATATTCTTGTATTTGAATAACCTGTGTTGTTTTAAATTATTAAACAAGAAAACGTATTTTATATTTATATATATATATATATATATGTGTGTGTGTGTGTGTGTGTGTGTGTGTGTGTGTGTTTGTTTGTTTGTAAAATTAAAATTCAGGTCTACACACATCATCAGGATAGTAATAATATATATATATATATATATATATATATATATATGTGTGTGTGTGTGTGTGTTTGTTTGTTTGTAAAATTAAAATTCAGGTCTACACACATCATCAGGATAGTAATAATATATATATATATATATATATATATATATATATATATATATATATGTGTGTGTGTGTGTGTGTGTGTGTGTGTGTGTGTGTGTGTTTGTTTGTTTGTAAAATTAAAATTCAGGTCTACACACATCATCAGGATAGTAATAATATGTATATATATATATATATATGTGTGTGTGTGTGTGTGTGTTTATTTGTTTGTAAAATTAAAATTCAGGTCTACACACATCATCAGGATAGTAATAATATATATATATATATATATATATATATATATATCCATTGATATGTATAAATGTCTTTGCTAGGTTTTTCTGCCTTTACGGCTTTAAGATGATACCACTCCA
>JBAIZL010000085.1:310000-322500 GCA_036971475.1 Prosapia bicincta
TGTTATTATTCCCCCTCGTAAGAGGAAGTACCCCGGAGTACAGGGAGGATCCCGCTGCTGTGGCTACCGGCTGGGAGAGAGTCTGGCGTCGCCGCCGTCGGCCGAAGACCAGGCCGGCACGTGTCGAGGAGTTGAAGAAGAAATACTTCTTCTGGGACTCCGAGGAAGCTAACGACACGTGTACTGAGCTCATCCCGGACGACGAGCTCACTACGTCGTTTAAGGAAATCATTGAGCTCGTCCTAGCTCCGGGAGTCTGCATCCAGGGCAAAGGATTCGCAGCAGACCACATCGCTCTCTATGAAGACCTGATGAGGGACGATGTGGAAAAGGAGCTCAGGGCTAAACGCAATAAGCAGCGGGCATGGCGAAGGCGACTACGGAAGGAAGCTGAAACAGCCTCCCTAAAATAAGTTATTTTTTGTTATAAATGAAATTGTATTTTTCGTATTATTTTTTAATAAATGTATAATTTTTGTAAACATTTTCTGAAAATTAAATTAACCATATTATTTTTATACCTGACAAGTCATTACTGTTGTATGTATACTGTCTATTCGTATCTACTTTGAGTCAAACCTTATGTCTATATATAGAAAAAGGCTATTTAATTTCTTTAGATAAAACTTGCGAAGCACCTCGTATATATTTTACATTTAGTAAAGTTTCGAAATTATAATACAAACTGGAAAATACTTCGAAGATAAAGTTATGAAAAGTTGTCACATAAACCGGTTACAAAAGTGATATAATCTAAATAAATGTAATTTTATTTTAAATTTATACTAAAAAATAATTTGTTTTAAAACAAAATAAATAGAATAATAAGCGAATTGGAAAATATAAAGTAAATTATTCATCTAACATCATCCTCCCCACTGCTCACCCACATACCATTTCTATATTGGAAATTTTGTACATTTATTTCGCATACTTAGATTTACGTCTTATATTTTCTCTAGTTTTAGTATTCAGTCAAAACGTCTAAACATGTGAAAAATTAATGATGCATTGGCAAATTTTATTGGCAGTATTCTTGCTTTAAATAAATCGGATTAAAGCATTGTTTTAGACTGAGAGGCGTAGAGACACATTCATTTCATTGTACGAACGAATTATGCACAAACACGGGGCGTAAGGTCTCTCTCGGTGCATTATAGTGACAGATGTTGGTCACAGAGAGGGGGTACTCTCATCTGCTTTATTCTAGAGGGCAATGTTTCTTAACGTGTAGAGTAAGGTAACGTTCATTTTTAGGAGAATAGTGTTCAACATGTAGCATAATATCTCATCCGGTTCATCCAGGTAAACACGATCCGTTAATCCACGACGTCTTCCATGTGGAGCGTAAGGTTTCATCCGGTTCATTGTAAAAGCAAGTGGTTTTTCTTACGGACCTTACCTCACTCTCTCATACCCTCGACGTCCTCCGGCTAACTCCTCTACAAACCTCACCTCGATGACCATCCCTCGTCTTCAAGAAAGTAATGGTTTATCCCTTGGCTTCGAAACCTGATTCGAGACCCGTATATCAAGGAATAAACCTCTCAGGGAACCAACCCCTGAATTTCTTACAAAAACCAATTAGCCTCCTATAAGCCTTTTAAGATCCTTTCGGGGTAGTGGAATCTTTGAGAAACATTTTTGACTTAAAGTCTACAATTGAATACCTAGTGGATTTATTTTATCTTATATGAAAACAAAGATAATTGGAAAATTTTTTGTTTAGCATTAGAATTTATTATGATCCAAGGTTTGTCATCTTACACGATTTATTTTCTTATGTTTTAACTAAACTAAAATTACAATTAACCTGCCTATCTGGTTTCCTGGTAGTAGTGCAGAAAATGTCTCGTTATTAAGTCTACATAATTATTATTAACACACACACACACACACACACACACACACACACACACACACACACACACTCACACACACACACACACACACACACACACACAAACACACACACACACACAAACACACACACTCACACACACGCGCACACACACACACACACACACACACAAACAAAAAAAACACACACACACACACACACATATATATATATATATATATATATATACATTTAATGAAAGCTTCATTAACTTTTATCCCTCTTCCTATTAATCTACCGTAAATAACGGATTTCCGTCCGTTATTCGAGAATAAAGACATATTTGATAATATCATTTAAACCTAATACGTTTATTCTCATTTCAGGCAAACGGTTGAATGGAAAATCAATTTTAAATATTTATAAGTTAATTTCTGTGTATTGGTAATTTATAATGTAAGGTTTCTCTCCCTTAGGTTATTCAATTTTATTTAATTTTGACTTGAATTTAATATATTTTGAAATAAAGATTTATCGAAAATAAAATTCAATTGTTTATATGACCTTGTACGGCAAAAGGTGAGGGAAATTCTAACAGTGGTTGATTCTTGGGCCTTGTTTCTTTCTTTCTTGAAATTTTGATGTTCTCTTCTTACATGGCGTCTGTGAAATTCTCCAACGTTTGGGCATTTTCTTGGTCGAGATGATGTTATGAGGATCTGCCCAAATACCTTTACACTCCCCTATCACATCGAAGCACTTCATACGGTCGTATTACAACATATTGGATTTTTAGCTTCGCTTGCTGGCAAAACACAACCGCTCATAATGGTTGCCAAGACACTACTGTCCGCGTTTCCTCGACAAGGCACGCTTTCATGTCCAAAAGACCAAACTCTTTACCTCATTACGTCCATCTTAGATTTTCCACCAATGGGAACTCCGTTACCATGCTAATCGTACTGTTTATTTTTAATCTTGAACCCATTCTGCTTGTATTCACTCAACTTATTTCTTCTCGATTGTTATGAACGTATTTTCTTTAACGCAATGTTTTACTTTAATTTTTTAATTTTCTTTTTAATAATTTGTCTGTCTATAATTCTTCCAATTTATTTAATTTACTGTTCCTTTTCATACATCAGATTAAGACGGCAGCGCTGTTTACTCAGTGTAGCAAGATCTTATAAACAATCTCTCTATACGTTTTGCTACAGAGTCAAATATAATTTAATTCCTAACCTTAATTCTAGGCTATACCATTTTAGATTAACATTGTTACCTTTAAAGAATTACAATTTTCCCTAGCTAGGCCTAAGTTACTCTCGTCTAAGCTCTTAGTCGGTTCCTTGTAAAGGCAAGTGGATCTCAACTTGGGGCTATTATTTGATTTGGTTGTTCATCGTAGAATCTAAGCTCTTAGTAGGTTTCTTGTAAAGGGAAGTAGATCTCAACTAAGGGCTATGATTTGATTTGGTTGTTCCTCGTAGAATCAAAGCTCTTAGTCGGTTCCTTGTAGAAGCAGTTGGTTTATAGTTCTAAAACTATTTCTTCTCAAATTAATGATAAACAATAAAAAGTATTTTAGATTTATTTGAAGCTTCCCTTTTCTAATCACAGTTTAAAACTCGTATCAGATATATCTTTGTGGGGAATCAAAACAATTACAAGAGAAATAAAACAGAGATTCGACGTATCTGTGACGTTTCTCGACTTCTCTGTGAAAGAATCTTTTCAGTATTTGACAAAATTTTCTAGTTAAAGATCTTTTTCAACAAGAAAACTTTTCCTGTAAGAATAGATGCATAGAGTTATTTTACTGCTATATTATGGTAACGTTTAAATATTTTACTTTCAGTATATGAGAAACAAAATAAATCTTTATTTCAATTAAGGTCAAAATGCTTTAAAATTGAAACTGAATATAATCATTTTATTCTAACGACTTAAAGCATATTTTTATAAGATATAAATTTTAAAATATGCAGTTGTTTATCTTATGCTGGAAGTCAATTAATGTTCTGTTAAAATTGTTTATGGAAGTTACGAGTATTATATTACTCGTAAGATGATTTTTCCGTAACTATTATCAAAAGACGTTACGAGGGAAGAGATCTTCTATATACTTCTCTATAATCTCGTGTGCATTATAAAAGTAATTTTTTTAAAGTGTAACAGATGTAAATGAAAATGACAAAAGTCAAAATTTTTTAAGAATTTATACATAGCTCTATAGAGGAAAAAATGCATTCATCTGATAAACATATTCATAACCGTCGCAATGTTTGTACGTCTGTTATTCAATTAAAGCCACTGCTACACTTACAACACTCAAACAACTTTGACAGTGTTTCATTTGTTGTAATAGAAATTGCATGTATGTGAAGAACATTTACGCCTCTAAGAGAAACCTAACCCTGCCACTCTATCACCCTCCCCACCTGTAGTCATCCCTTACGGTCTCTATAAGCCTTTATAAGGAAACTGCCTGTTTAAAGCCAGACGTATCGCAACCCTCCTACACTACTTGGCCGTTAATAGCTGTTCACTGACTCGTACATCCCCCCTCTCGTGGGAGAAGTACAAATTGCTGTTTTAGATTAACTCCCACAGGTAACAAAATGCTTAAGAGACAGTTGTCGGTCTAATGGTATCACGTGACGGATTCTACTTTCTAACATATTACGTAGTTTGCGAAGAGAGTCACGTTTCCTTAAACCAGGTAGATGCTTGTTCGTTTAAACGCTAGATTTTAGGAATCAATTTATTTTCGTGGATCACCTAGTTGTCTATTAATGCACCCAGCTAATGATCCACTATTGTTTAGTTGTTATAGGAAATAATTAGAAGAGATTACCACTATTTTTAAGAAATACCCGAATACTAATGTGAGACCACATTTAAAATTCTGTTTTCAATTCTAAGAGAAGATTCTCTTTTAATAAGGATTTTCAGCTTTGATATTTTCTCTAATTTATCGAAATTTGTCACCTAAATGCCTTTTACACTTACAATCAGTTTTCTAGAAAGGAAAAACCTGGGTATACAGGTATAATCTACCATTTAAAAAGGTAAGATTACTACAAATTGAAACTAGTTTACAAAACTATATTAAGTAAATTAGATGTGTAATTTCTAAAATTTTCAGTTCTAAATATTTTCAGTATAAAAAAAAATGAACAAAAATTAAATATAAAAATGTTTTTGTGAGTCTTACATCCTGATGATGACATAATAAAACAAAGAAAGCCATCTCAGAAAAAAAAACAAACGTGGAAATAATAAAATAAATCTGTTAGAAGAATTAAAATGAATCAATACGATTATAGAAACAGTTCAAGTTTCTTAAAATAAATATAGTGAGTGGATGTAAAAAGTTTTGTTTAAAACCGTTTCGTTGTGATAGATATTTCCTTCAGACTATAAAACACATTTGGCAACTTGTATGTAAGGCTATACAATTATACACATTTAGAAATCAAAATAAAAACTATTGTGTAAAACGTAGCAATTATATCCATTGAGGTGTTTTTAAGGCTCTTACAGAGGTGATAATTTGAAAATATGACAAGAAAATATTTTTAAAATATCAAAACACTTTCAAAATCTACAAACTAATATTTCTCGATATGCCTATGATTTTTATCCATTGAGATTAACCAAAATTTCTAAAAGGGCAATCACCTGTTTAATGATGTTTACCTCACCTATAACTTCATACAACAGATCGCTATTCGTTTAAGATTTTTTTTATAATATTTTGAAATAAATTCCTCATTTAGAGTTGACTTAAAATTGGTTACTTATTTTATCAAAGAAGAAAATATATTGATCAGTTTTGAAAATTGCTTTGTATTTGTTTGTATTTTCAAAATTGATTGCGATTTAATTTCCACAATTTCGTGGAAAGGTTTTAACGAAATTGTTTCGAGAAATTTATCGAAAAAGGAAATTTTTTCGAGAAATTTATCTTAAACCTATATTTTAGAGACAAAATATGTAATGGTTTTTCAGACACTGTAGCTATTGAGGTACGTAAAAATAACTGGATACAGAAACTACAAAAATTAAATGTCCATTTTATAAAAATTTGGAACTATATGAACGTAAACACACTTTGGATGTGAAATAAATTTTAAGGTTGCATGTTTTTATAAATTTTTGTTCTGAGAATAATATTAAACGTTTCTTTAGCAAATTATGACCGAACAACCCAAAATTCTTACAAATAACGGGTTAAAGTAGCTACGCTACTTAGGTATTTAGTGTAGCTACACGTAGGATATTTTAGCATGTTGCTACCTGCAAAACTTCAAACTTGTCAAGTTAACACATTTCGTTAACGGAATAAACAAAATTACAACATTCTTTAAAGAAACAAAATTATAAGATTGTTTAAAGAAACAAAATTACAAGATTGTTTAAAGAAACAAAATTACAAGATTGTTTAAAGAAACAAAATTACAAGATTCTTTAAAGAAACAAATTTACAAATTACTTAAAAAACTGTTGATAAAATTAGAAATATAATAACAATATCAATAATGAAAATAATATGTACGAAATAAATGGTGTGTTTAATATAAGATGTTAAGATTGTAATCAATTATATGTAGGAAAAACAAGGGTGAAATTAAAAGAAAGATATGAAGAATATTTAAATGCTTACATAAAACCGAACATATATAAATCAATTTTGACTACTCATTGTATCAATAATGGACACAGAATTCCTGATATAGAAAGTATGAAATTTATTGAAGTAGTAAACAAAGGGTTAAGATAAATATATATGAAATATTAGAAATTTATAATTAATATACAGTTGAAGACAAATTAATTAATGAACGAATCCTAGTGAAATCAAAACATTAAACTATTTACAACCTAATAGTCATGGCAAAAAAATACAGAAGTATAAACATCAATAAACATATGGTTAAATTGTAGTACATATGACTTTTTTTAAAAATATTTTTATATCATTGTTTTTTATCTGAAGATTCTAGTACGTATTTTAAGAGAAACAGGCTTAGGCCCTGTATAACAAAAATGTATTCAATACGTAATTTGGTTTTTCATTACAAGAAATAAAAATTGTAAATTTCAGTGCTTTATAAGCCGTAATATAATACCAGCTTTTCCTTGTAATATATTCACTAATATTACAAGATTATAAAGAACAGGGAAACTAATAGTCTAACATATTTAAGATATATGGGGTTTATAAATATGTTTATTTCTACAAAGTAAATTCTGTCACAGTTCTTACATCAATGCTATATAGGATATAAATCCAATGTTTTTTAATTGGATGGAAAATTTAATAATAAATATTAAGCTTTTAATACAATAAACATAAGTAGAAGTAAAGTTATGTAACTGTTTAACATTCATCTATTATCATATTTAAGCAATATGAACATTGTTTGAAGGTATTCAATTCTTGCAGCTTGTTCCGTTTAATGTTTCCTTTAAATCAAATATCTTATACATGCATTAAATATTCCCAGAAGATTTGCACACTTTCTTAAGGGTGAAAGGATAAAACTGACAGCTGTCAAAATTGTTTACCGTGAAGGGGTTGAAATAAGGCGGAAGTTTGCCCTACCCAAGAGAGAGTAGGGGAGGCTTTCACTCCTGTACGGTCAAGTAATACACTACTTTGTACATCTTATCGATTCTACGTTCCAGCAGAAACGTCGCTAAGGCATACCCGTTCATTACAGGCTCAACTAAATACGGCCGGATGACCTGTTCACAATCGCTGGTTGGGTTATATACTTAAACGTACTTTATTTTATTATAACTGTATTTTCTACCAATTTATTAAAGTTTATTTCTGCAACTCAGTAATCTTAAGAGTAAAATAAGTAATAGGTAATTAGTTTAATTAAATATATCATTACAATTAACTCCAATCTCACAAAATAATTTTTTAAGTAAATTGAATTTCATTTTCGTTTTATTAGCAAAGCTGTAACCTTCATTTGTTTCCCGCCACTGATGATGACACCGTGAGTATTAAAACGTGTGATATTAAAGTCAATTGTTTAAAATATATTTGTGAGATAAAGTTATTTAACATGTTGTGCGCCTATGTTATTATTGAAAATTTGATAAATAAATAACAATAACCTTTGTTACAAATATTTAAACACCCTTGATGTACATTGTTGGCGAAATGTACATCAAGGGTGTTTAAATATTTGTAGCAAGGGTTATTGTTATTTATTTATCATAATTACGCTACTGTGCTCTGTATGAAATTTCATTGTAAATTTGATTTATACAATATCGTTTGTTAAATTATATTTGACTTATCAGAGAAAATAAATTTTGTTTAAATTATAAATTTATAAAAAATATTCTATTATTATTAATTATTTAATAATATATCTTAGAATTGTTGTTAAAACAGATTCTAAAATTTTTGAAATTTTCAAATTAACACAGTGTCAGTTGGTTCTTCGCCTAATTAAGCATTTGACATTGAACAGATCTATTACATCCTTGAGTCAATTCATGTGCGAGGTAGATTCGTAAGGCATTTCACAAAGGCGCTTTGAGAAGTTCATCTTCTTGGCTTTGTACGCGAAAATTAAGCCAAACCTCAGGCGTTTAAACAGTTCCATTATTGCCTCGACGTTCGTCTTGTTCACAACTCCCACTGTACGTCAGAATAGTGCAAAACCTTCATCAATTCATCACAGATCTTTCCTTCCACGAAGACTTTTCTTTAACCCATACTCACAGATATAAAAAGTTTTAATACATCTTTAGCCAAAACCATTACAAGTGAAATACGAGTACTCGTCATCCACAACAAGAATGAACATATTTGCTCAGCAATTGGCAGATTAGTTTCTCCCTTTTGGATCTACTTCAAATTAGTTACAGTTTCAAGTTATGTTGAAATATATTAACCCTTAAGGACAAAGTTACTTATAATAAGAAATAAAAGACATACACAAGACTCACATTTAATCATTTATTTACTCATGTGCATTTCATTGACAAATTCATCATCATCAGTTGAAACCAACTAACTAAGAGTTAGTTGAAAGTTAAAGTTTATAGTATCAACACTTACTAATGATGATGACTTTGTAACGCGTATGAGTAAATAAATGATTAATTTGTGAGTCTTGTGTATGTCTTTTATTTGTTTTAACATAACCTCATTATCTAAGCTCAAGGAATAGGTGCATTAACTTACTTACGCCTAAATATACAAAGCCCGAGATTAAGTTTTTGTGCAGATCGATTGTTATTAACTTGAAACGTCGTTATTTTAGTAGTAAAAAAGCTTCACTCTAGCAAAAATCTTAAGGATCAAGCGGTAGTGTATAGAAGGAAGAGAAACTGCTAATAACCTAACGTAATAGGAATATCATGGCCTTCCAGAAACTTGCTTGAAAGTGCTCCCAGTGTAAGTATGAGTCATTATTTGCGGGTCATTATGAGACATTTTTATATGTAGTGAGTCACTACACTAGATGGTTGTTATTTTAATTTCATGCTCTTATTGTTAAGGAAGATTTGTGAGGCACTATTTTCTGCTTGGAAGATCTTTGAAATCTAATATAAAGAAAATAATATATTCAGTTCTGTATTCAAAAGCTTTTCATTTCCACGACAGTATTTATTAATAGTGTCATAAATGTATAAAACTATTGTTGAAAATAAAAATTAGAGGTTTCCGTTACAGTGAAAACTATTTAAATAGCTCAATATTTTCTGTTACTAAAGCATAATAACATTAAGTTTCAAAATAAATGAAGGAACAAAAATGTCTATTGGTTCTGCATGCAAACGTTGTGTGTTTACACAAGTAAACAAATAATAATACTGTATTATGTTTTTTTTATAATAACGAACCACGTACCTAGGCTTTCAGTTACGTTAGTTAAAATCTACTACTAAAATGTAATAATTTGAATAAATGGTTATTTAATGGGAACAATACAGTTTGAATTGTATAGCGTTTCAAGTGTTTCTAAAACCATATCTTTTCAGTGCCTGATGGATCACAGTTGCGCCACGAGCACTGTGTTGTGCAATTTGCTTATCTGTGAGTGTATAGAAGTGTGAGCCATCTGCTACACCTCCATCTGTTTACTTAACCTTCACGCTACAAAAGCAAATAAGAGTTTATTTTAAAACTTCTACAATCTTTTATAAACGTGTCAAGGTGGCCACAGACAATTGTAAATGATTAAAAATTATACCTATATAAATGTTCAGAATCTTATATTGGCAATGCTTGAGCAAACTGTATTCAAATACAGTTTTCTTTTATTTTCATATTTACATTTTAGTCTGCGTAATATATTATCGAAATATAAAGAAATAATTTTGACACAATATTATAAGGTAGAAACATGATATGATTGCGGAAGGCTCTAATTCTGAGTATTTATATTTTTTTAAAGATATGGTTACCCTTTTAAAGTGGTACGGTTTCTTTTGCACTCTTTAAAGACTGCCAATTAGGGACTGGAAAGGAAATAAAAATGGATAAGAATAAAATAAGTGAATAGCAATATAAAATAAGAGATAAAGCAAGGAAATAAAACAGGATCTATAAGCGATGTTATATCACGTGTGCAGTGACACAGAAATAGACTTATTCTTTATCGATATCATAAAGCTGTATCTATTGTTACATCGGATTATACAGAAATGGAAAAGGAAGGTTAAATAGAGTTAGCTTGGAATAAGATGAGAACATAATGTCATTATGCCTTGTTGCTGGAGAAACAGTTGCTTGAGGAAAGTAGAGGGTCGCAACATGCTTGCAACCAGTGTGAACAAATTGCAGGTATACCCGCTACCCGATTTTATAATGAAGGCTGGATTTATTTCCGAAGTTTCAATTTGCTACTCCGAATTGTTAGACCTAAACCACTATCTTTTCTTGTAATTTTGTTAATCACGTTAATACGGTTACGCCAATGACCGATTTGGGGACCATATTAAATTTCATTAAACCGTAATAAAAATGTTTTAAAAATATTAATTTTTCAAAATAAATAATTATATTAAGGTGCTAAATAAGCAACTACAATCCAGGCAATTGTTCATGTAACCAAAACCTTGACAATTTTTAACAGAAAAAGATAAATACTGAATAATCGTGGTTAGATATTGAATGGATTTTAACTAAGCGTTATTGTAAAAACATACTTAAGCTCTATTAGATTTATACGTTTATAAGAATCATTAGGAAGTAATTTTTAAAAACGATTATCACAATAAAACCGTTCCACTGGGTAAAATTTAATTACTTTTTGAAAGTTCATTAAAGTTTGCATTTGTCTATAATAAAATCTATAAAAGTACACACAGTAATAATTTGTGATAATTAATAAACACATTTTTCTGTATTATTGGTTTCTAACCTATAAAGGCTACTTACAAAAGTTTTTATTTTATTTTCACTCTTTCCTCGAACTTATAAAAACATCTCAAATTAACGAATAAATCTGCGATAAACCTCTTCAAATTAAATCACACTCCAGACTGAGGGGCTGTTTAGAAACGCATCAGGCTAAATAGGGAAGTAATGGCCTTCTTCCTGTAAATACACGACGAGGGAACGAATCCCGAAGGATGGTCGCCTGACGTTTTAGTTTGCATTTTACGATTTAATTTCCAGATAGGGTGCAATTTAAAACCAGTTTATTTCAAGTTGCACTTAAACGTGTCAGTCCGCCGTCACTCTTCCGCCAAGTAACGAGAAGTTTTATAAATTAAAGATGCAAGAAACGAATCATATATTTTCCTTTACAGTTTAAATACGCCCGTAAGGAATGTTCACTGTCATTTGAATGCACTTCACTCTAACACCCCTTGCTAGAATGTAACAGAATATTTCTTTCCAATATCTATTTTTTATCACATGCACAGAAAATGATGGCTGATGCTTTAGTAATAACTAATAGTAACAAAGCGAAGCGATAAAATATAATAATTATCTAGCCAGCACTGAAATACTTAGTAGATAATACTCAAAACCCTCTAAGCACAAATATTTTTACTTTAACCTTATGTGTATTTCGGTTACCAAGTAAACATCTTCAGTGGCACAACAAACAACACTGACTGTTTCTACAAGGTTTTCGTATTTATAATGAAAACTAACTACAGTTAATAGAATTGGTTGTATGGTAACCGAAATATACATCAAGTTAAAACGAAGATAATTGTGGTTTTTAAGTATTGTTTAATATTATTTGACCACAAATTCAAATAAGTAGTAAAATATCTAGTTTTTCTCCAAATGAATCTACAAAACTATAGAACTCATTAGGAAAAAAATATTAAGAGCATTTAAAAATATGATGCTATAGGGATCGACACAAGAACAACAAAACATATACAGCAAATGTTTCTTGCACGATGACCCGATGTTCATGACTTGTTATATAAGGATCTCATAACTTCTAAAGCAAAGTAACGAAATACGTTTATTGATGTTTACCAGTAGAGTAGTGCTGTGTTACGTCTATACTCTATCTGTGTCATCTTACATGATTAGACATAATGTGTAATCTGTGAAAAGCAACAATTGCTTATAGCCGACGACAATACTGCTGTAATAAAATATAAAACGAATAATATAAACCCAGCTAATTAATTACAACTGTACCATAAA
>JBAIZL010000085.1:327500-372500 GCA_036971475.1 Prosapia bicincta
AGCGTGTATTATTTAAATTAAAAAACTTTCATTTTATGCAAAAATATAACTGAACGGACGTGTTTATAGGTTTACATACGTTCATGTATTTTTATAACTTAAATGTTAATAAGTTTTTATTTGAGGGAAATGTATTAAACTAAATTTTAATTTATTTAATTCTAATTTTACAAATTGATGATTTCGAAAGAAATAATAAAGTACGCATAGCATTAATCGAGGTTAGATGTTGTAATGAAAAGAAATCTTTTATTTCCAGTAACTCATCCCTTGATTTGTAGAATTTCAAACAAATGTCTAAAGATGAAATGTTGCAGGAATAGCATTAGTTTTATCCTCTTAATATTAACGTATATACGTATCCTCTAGTAAAGTATTTACGTAAATTTATCCTCTAGTATTTACGTGTATGAAAATATCTTAACTTTTTATATACATATTTTGCCTTTAACTATTATGTACAAAACCATTTATACTTTAAAAATAAATTTTAGTCCACCAAATATTTATGTATATATATATATATATATATATATATATATATATATATATATATATATATATATATTACGTTTTCTTGTTTAATAATTTAAAACAACATAGGTTATTCAAATACAAGAATGTTTATTAATTTATATCCAAAGCCTTTCGTTGGCAAACAATACCAAAATCAACAGGAATGAAAATTAAAATCATCATCAAAATTTTCATTCCTGATGATGTTGGTACTGTTTGCCAACGAAAAGCTTTGGATATAAATTAATAAACATTCTTGTATTTGAATAACCTATGTTGTTTTAATATATATATATATATAATACGTTTTCTTGTTTAATAATTTAAAACAACATAGGTTATTCAAATACAAGAATATTTATTAATTTATATCCAAATCTTTTCGTTGGCAAACAGTACCAAAATCAACAGGAATGAAAATTAAAATCATCATCAAAATTTTCATTCCTGATGATGTTGGTACTGTTTGCCAACGAAAAGCTTTGGATACAAATTAATAAATATTCTTGTATTTGAATAACCTATGTTGGTATATATATATATATATATATATATATATAAAGAAGTAAGTCAAAATACAAATACAAGAATTATAATTAGCCAACGAAAAGCTTTGAATTGTAAATTCAATTATAATTCTTGCATTTGTATTTTGACTTAGTTCTTTATTAATACACAAGAATACATATTGCGATATATATAATAAATAATATTTCAAAAACAAGAATACTTTTAATGAATATATTTATTCAAAGCTTTTCGCCGAAAAAATAGTACCAGTATCTTCAGGAAAAACTTCAGGATGAAATATATTCATTAAAAGTATTCTTGTTTTTGAAATATTGTTAATTTATTAACTATATTACAAGAAAACATATTACCATATATATATAGGCTATCTTATATTTCAAATAGCATATATACGTTTCAACTATTATTTTTGTTTGCATGCAGAAGTCAAATTAGTATTAATCTTTTTCACTTCCTTGATAGAACAATCGTTGCTAATAATATATATATCTTCCTTCTCTTGTACTGTTTCAAGCGATTGTGGGTTTTAATATATTTATTTTCAAGAATACTTCACAGATTTAGAAGTCCTGAAATTAGCATTTAGAAGTATGCCAGTATTGTACCATGTGGAGTTATCATAAAATAGAGAAAAAACTATTTTAGTGTTTGTCTTGTTTCTTTAAATTTAGCTTAAAATTTCCAATTTTAGTATATGCTACGGACACCTTAGCTTATTTTTTTATGTTGATATTAGTAGGAAGAATACTTGGTAAAAACATTACACAAAAAGTTTTTAAATACAAGGAATTAATATAGATAAATCAATTTTATCCTATATAGATGTAAAAACATTTCATTAAAATTCGAACAATAATATATTTTATTGTTGAAAGATATATTAGGATGTATTGTATGCAGTTTAATATACTATTTTGATAAATGGTAAAACGTATTTAGTAAAATTAAGTACATTTGTTTCGTAGTAAATGTTCTCCTTAAATTTAAACTAAATAAAGGTTTAAATAATTCAAATTATATTTGTATTCCGTATTTGCAGTTTACATTAATTTTACATTTTTTTGTATGATTCCTGAATATCCTCTTTTTATAAAGGAATTTATTATTTTTTTTGTTTAAATCAAAACAGCTGCTGCAATAAAACTGTTTTAATTGTACGGAACCCAACCGGCGCGGCGGGAGGAAGGCCGTTAAATTAAACCATCCCCAGCCAAACCTGTTAAATTACCCGTCTACGAAGAGCAGACAAGAGTAATACGGGCCTTTTGTTTAGGCAACTGAAATGTAGGCGAAACTCTCCACTCTGTTGGTTTAGATTAATCTACAAAGAAAAATAAGCAACAACCTAGTAAGTTCAGAGTCATTAAATACAAAAACAATGATACGTTGATTTACTTAGTCCTATGATTCTATGTTGTGCCGCTAGATGCGTTCATGTGGGGCACTCTATAAAAAGTAATTTCATAAAATTGCTTTTTTCTACCAAGGAATACATAAATTACACTAGTAGCGTGTAAGTTGCTGCAAGCATCGTTGCACGCAGCTCTCATGTTAGGTAATATATTTATCTCCTTCAACAATATGGTTGATTTAGTAAGAGAAGAAATACATTTAATGTTTTGTTAAAAATAATTACATTTTTCTTTCTAAACGTTTAATTTCAACTGAAATAATTTTTCCTTATAACTAGTGGATATAATTGTAGATACTTATCGGTGAGACTTTACAGTTAATTATAAACTCGCTAACAAATTGCCATTGTATAACAATTTTTTTTTGCTTTGGAAAACCTACTGAAACAAAAGGTTTTGATTGTGTTGCTATCTTTCTCAATGTGTCCTACACTAATGTAAAGCTTGCCAAATTTACAATTTAAGCAAATATTTTAAAAACCTACTGAGATAGAATGTCTACAGTTCGTCGAGATTAAAATTGAAATATATATATATTTTTTAAACCCTCTGAAGCAGAAAGTCTTAAATAGCACAATATAATCTGTTAGACAGAAGTGACTTTGACTTTTTAAAAACTAAATTTTTTAATCTTATTAAAAATAATGTAAACATACTCCACTGCTACACGTTGTTACTTTAAAAAATCATAAAGTTATTGTCAACAATGTAATTTGAACTCTGTTGCTTTGATATGTTTACCATTATTGAACCTAAACTTATCCCCGTTGTAAATGAAAGACCATTGATTACTGGCTTCCAGTAAAACTGAACGTGCTCTCTCAGAGTAAGAAAAGATTTAAAAAATAATCACAAGCTTTTACAGTCTTACCAAAATAGAGCTTAGTAAAACTGACCTTGTGGACTTCGCAGTTGGCAATCTCAGAACTCTCTTCACACTCTTTTCGTAGTAGCCGAGTGAACCAAAGCATTCATTCTTAGCACCATTCTTTAAATTAAACTAATAAGGCCTTCACACTGAAAAAATAACGGTCTAGTTTTGTGCATGACGGTGGACTCAACAAAACAAACAAATCCCGTACTGATACAACTATCGCGATAGAAGGATAGCGTTTTCCGTTGTACTCAGCCACAGCTGCCCACATAGCTTTACCAGGGCTGACATATTTGCATTGTAAAAAGTATCATAGAACCGTTTGTTTACATATACTGACTACTCCGATCTTCCACAGAGGATAGGTATTTTCTTGGCACACTTCCCACAAATTTGAGCTTCTTTCATCCCAAGTAACCTTCCAAACGGCCGGAATAAACCAATACACCTTGAACAACAGATATGTTGCTGATATCATTACACATAACATTGGAATGTGAGTATCATTGTAGAGCTACCCAAACATACGCTCATCACGTATATATACGCAGAACCAAACATTTCATCGTCATGGTTAAATAAAGTATACATAAAATACAGTTAAAACATGTGTTTACTTAATCTGTAGTGTTGGTTGGTACGTAACTCTGTTTACACAATACGTTGAAGCAAGAATAAATGTTGCTCTTCCTTCTTAGCTGCCTTGATTCACTCATCATCTGTAAAACGTTCATTGTGCACGTGAAAATATCGTCCAAAGCACTGCGATCTCATGGCACACAATATTCTCTCATCCTCCTCGCACAGCGCTCTCGAGACAATATTGCAACAGCCCCTTCGCACTCCTCTATAAAGGCAATATTTTCTCATGCCCCTCGCACTGCGCTTTCATGATAAACATCATTGCATTAGGCCTATCGCACTGCGTTCTAATGTTACATAATATTGCGTCCGCCCCCGCACTGCTCTTTCAATCTAACCATTACAACGTCAGCCCCCTCGTGCTGCGCTCTCCTGTTACACAAAAATGAGTTAGCCCACACGTCCTGGATTCATTATTGCGTACTTGGTTCATTTTAAACAATATTGAGTCAGATGCTTCCCACTCCTTTCTCATAGCAAACAATATTGCGTCATGTCCTTTGCAACGCGCTCTCATAATACACAATATTGCGTCAGCCCTATCAAAATGCGCTGTCACGGTACGAAATATTACGTCAGCCCCTCGCACTAATCTCTCGTGCTACACAAAGTCACAAGAGCCCTACCGCACTGCGCTCTCATGGTGCACAACCTTGCATTAGACCTACAGCACTGCGCTCTTATCCTACATAATACTGTGACAGCCTCCACGCACGCCCGCCTCGTGCTACATAATATTACATCAGCCCCCTCAATCTACGCTCTAATGCTACATAATACTGTGACAGCCTCCACGCACGAACGCCTCGTGCTACAGAATATTACATCAGCCCCCTCACTCTACGCTCTAATGCTACATAATACTGTGACCGCCTCCACGCACGCCCGCCACGTGCTACATAATATTACATCAGCCCCCTCACTTTACGCTCTAATGCTACATAATACTGTGACAGCCTCCACGCACGCCCGCCTCGTGCTACATAATATTACATCGGCCCCCTCACTCTACGCTCTAATGCTACATAATACTGTGACAGCCTCCACGCACGCCCGCCTCGTGCTACATAATATTACATCAGCCCCCTCACTCTACGCTCTAATGCTACATAATACTGTGACAGCCTCCACGCACGCCCGCCTCGTGCTACAGAGTATTACATCAGCCCCCTCACTCTACGCTCTAATGCTACATAATACTGTGACAGCCTCCACGCACGAACGCCTCGTGCTACAGAGTATTACATCAGCCCCCTCACTCTACGCTCTAATGCTACATAATACTGTGACCGCCTCCACGCACGCCCGCCACGTGCTACATAATATTACATCAGCCCCCTCACTTTACGCTCTAATGCTACATAATACTGTGACAGCCTCCACGCACGCCCGCCTCGTGCTACATAATATTACATCAGCCCCCTCACTCTACGCTCTAATGCTACATAATACTGTGGCAGCCTCCACGCACGCCCGCCTCGTGCTACATAATGTTACATCAGCTCCTTCACTCTACGCTCTAATGCTACATAATACTGTGACAGCCTTCACGCACGCCCGCCTCGTGCTACATAATGTTACATCAGCCCCTTCACTCTACGCTCTAATGCTACATAATACTGTGACAGCCTTCACGCACGCCCGCCTCGTGCTACATAATATTACATCAGCCCCTTCACTCTACGCTCTAATGCTACATAATACTGTGACAGCCTCCACGCACGCCCGCCTCGTGCTACATAATATTACATCAGCCCCTTCACTCTACGCTCTAATGCTACATAATACTGTGACAGTCTCCACGCACGCCCGCCTCGTGCTACAGAATATTACATCAGCCCCTTCACTCTACGTTCTAATGCTACATAATACTGCGACAGCCTCCACGCACGCCCGCCTCGTGCTACAGAATATTACATCAGCCCCCCTCACTCTACGCTCTAATGCTACATAATACTGTGACAGCCCCCACGCACGCCCGCCTAGTGCTACATAATATTACATCAGCCCCCTCACTCTACGCTCTAATGCTACATAATACTGCGACAGCCTCCACGCACGCCCGCCTCGTGCTACAGAATATTACATCAGCCCCCCTCACTCTACGCTCTAATGCTACATAATACTATGACAGCCCCCACGCACGCCCGCCTCGTGCTACATAATATTACATCAGCCCCCTCACTCTAGGCTCTAATGCTACATAATATTGTGACAGCCTCCACGCACGCCCGCCTCGTGCTACATAATATTACATCAGCCCCCTCACTCTACGCTCTAATGCTACATAATACTGTGACAGCCTCCACGCACGCCCGCCTCGTGCTACATAATATTACATCAGCCCACACACTCTACGCTCTAATGCTACATAATACTGTGACAGCCTCCACGCACGCCCGCCTCGTGCTACATAATATTACATCAGCCCCCTCTCTCTACGCTCTAATGCTGCATAATAATGTGACAGCCTCCACGCACGCCCGCCTCGTGCTACATAATATTACATCAGCCCCTCACTCTACACTCTAATGCTACATAATACTGTGACAGCCTCCACGCACGCCCGCCTCGTGCTACATAATATTACATCAGCCCCCTCACTCTACACTCTAATGCTACATAATACTGTGACAGCCTCCACGCACGCCCGCCTCGTGCTACATAATATTACATCAGCCCCCTCACTCTACACTCTAATGCTACATAATACTGTGACAGCCTCCACGCACGCCCGCCTCGTGCTACATAATATTACATCAGACCCCTCACTCTACACTCTAATGCTACATAATAATGTGACAGCCTCCACGCACGCCCGCCTCGTGCTACATAATATTACATCAGCCCCCTCACTCTACACTCTAATGCTACATAATACTGTGACAGCCTCCACGCACGCCCGCCTCGTGCTACATAATATTACATGAGCCCCCTCACTCTACACTCTAATGCTACATAATACTGTGACAGCCTCCACGCACGCCCGCCTCGTGCTACATAATATTACATGAGCCCCCTCACTCTACACTCTAATGCTACATAATACTGTGACAGCCTCCACGCACGCCCGCCTCGTGCTACATAATATTACATCAGCCCCCTCACTCTACACTCTAATGCTACATAATACTGTGACAGCCTCCACGCACGCCCGCCTCGTGCTACATAATATTACATCAGCCCCCTCACTCTACACTCTAATGCTACATAATACTGTGACAGCCTCCACGCACGACCGCCTCGTGCTACATAATATTACATCAGCCCCCTCACTCTACACTCTAATGCTACATAATACTGTGACAGCCTCCACGCACGCCCGCCTCGTGCTACATAATATTACATCAGCCCCCTCACTCTACACTCTAATGCTACATAATACTGTGACAGCCTCCACGCACGCCCGCCTCGTGCTACATAATATTACATCAGCCCCCTCACTCTACACTCTAATGCTACATAATACTGTGTTAGCCTCCACGCACGCCCGCCTCGTGCTACATAATATTACATCAGCCCCCTCACTCTACACTCTAATGCTATATAATACTGTCACAGCCTCCACGCACGCCCGCCTCGTGCTACATAATATTACATCAGCCCCCTCACTCTACACTCTAATGCTACATAATACTGTGACAGCCTCCACGCACGCCCGCCTCGTGCTACATAATATTACATCAGCCCCCTCACTCTACACTCTAATGCTACATAATACTGTGACAGCCTCCACGCACGCCCGCCTCGTGCTACATAATATTACATCAGCCCCTCACTCTACACTCTAATGCTACATAATACTGTGACAGCCTCCACGCACGCCCGCCTCGTGCTACATAATATTACATCAACCTCCTCACTCTACGCTCTAATGCTACATAATACTGTGACAGCCTCCACGCACGCCCGCCTCGTGCTACATAATATTACATCAGCCCCCTCACTCTAGGCTCTAATGCTACATAATATTGTGACAGCCTCCACGCACGCCCGCCTCGTGCTACATAATATTACATCAGCCCCCTTCTCTCTACGCTCTAATGCTATATAATACTGTGACAGCCTCCACGCACGCCCGCCTCGTGCTACATAATATTACATCAGCCCCCTCACTCTACACTCTAATGCTACATAATACTGTGACAGCCTCCACGCACGCCCGCCTCGTGCTACATAATATTACATCAGCCCCCTCACTCTACACTCTAATGCTACATAATACTGTGACAGCCTCCACGCACGCCCGCCTCGTGCTACATAATATTACATGAGCCCCCTCACTCTACACTCTAATGCTACATAATACTGTGACAGCCTCCACGCACGCCCGCCTCGTGCTACATAATATTACATCAGCCCCCTCACTCTACACTCTAATGCTACATAATACTGTGACAGCCTCCACGCACGCCCGCCTCGTGCTACATAATATTACATCAGCCCCCTCACTCTACACTCTAATGCTACATAATACTGTGACAGCCTCCACGCACGCCCGCCTCGTGCTACATAATATTACATCAGCCCCCTCACTCTACGATCTAATGCTACATAATACTGTGACAGCCTCCACGCACGCCCGCCTCGTGCTACATAATATTACATCAACCTCCTCACTCTACGCTCTAATGCTACATAATACTGTGACAGCCTCCACGCACGCCCGCCTCGTGCTACATAATATTACATCAACCTCCTCACTCTACGCTCTAATGCTACATAATACTGTGACAGCCTCCACGCACGCCCGCCTCGTGCTACATAATATTACATCAGCCCCCTCACTCTAGGCTCTAATGCTACATAATACTGTGACAGCCTCCACGCACGCCCGCCTCGTGCTACATAATATTACATCAACCTCCTCACTCTACGCTCTAATGCTACATAATACTGTGACAGCCTCCACGCACGCCCGCCTCGTGCTACATAATATTACATCAACCTCCTCACTCTACGCTCTAATGCTACATATACTGTGACAGCCTCCACGCACGCCCGCCTCGTGCTACATAATATTACATCAGACCCCTCACTCTACACTCTAATGCTACATAATACTGTGTTAGCCTCCACGCACGCCCGCCTCGTGCTACATAATATTACATCAGCCCCCTCACTCTACACTCTAATGCTATATAATACTGTCACAGCCTCCACGCACGCCCGCCTCGTGCTACATAATATTACATCAGCCCCTTCACTCTACACTCTAATGCTACATAATACTGTGACAGCCTCCACGCACGCCCGCCTCGTGCTACATAATATTACATCAGCCCCCTCACTCTACACTCTAATGCTACATAATACTGTGACAGCCTCCACGCACGCCCGCCTCGTGCTACATAATATTACATCAGCCCCTCACTCTACACTCTAATGCTACATAATACTGTGACAGCCTCCACGCACGCCCGCCTCGTGCTACATAATATTACATCAGCCCCCTCACTCTACACTCTAATGCTACATAATACTGTGACAGCCTCCACGCACGCCCGCCTCGTGCTACATAATATTACATCAGCCCCCTCACTCTACACTCTAATGCTACATAATACTGTGACAGCCTCCACGCACGCCCGCCTCGTGCTACATAATATTACATCAGCCCCTCACTCTACGCTCTAATGCTACATAATACTGTGACAGCCTCCACGCACGCCCGCCTCGTGCTACATTATATTACATCAGCCCCCTTCTCTCTACGCTCTAATGCTACATAATACTGTGACAGCCTCCACGCACGCCCGCCTCGTGCTACAGAATATTACATCAGCCCCCTCACTCTACGATCTAATGCTACATAATACTGTGACAGCCTCCACGCACGAACGCCTCGTGCTACAGAATATTACATCAGCCCCCTCACTCTACGATCTAATGCTACATAATACTGTGACAGCCTCCACGCACGCCCGCCTCGTGCTACATTATATTACATCAGCCCCCTTCTCTCTACGCTCTAATGCTACATAATACTGTGACAGCCTCCACGCACGCCCGCCTCGTGCTACAGAATATTACATCAGCCCCCTCACTCTACGATCTAATGCTACATAATACTGTGACAGCCTCCACGCACGCCCGCCTCGTGCTACAGAATATTACATCAGCCCCCTCACTCTACGATCTAATGCTACATAATACTGTGACAGCCTCCACGCACGAACGCCTCGTGCTACAGAATATTACATCAGCCCCCTCACTCTACACTCTAATGCTACATAATACTGTGACAGCCTCCACGCACGCCCGCCTCGTGCTACATAATATTACATCAGCCCCCTCACTATACGCTCTAATGCCACATAATACTGTGACAGCCTCCACGCACGCCCGCCTCGTGCTACATAATATTACATCAACCTCCTCACTCTACGCTCTAATGCTACATAATACTGTGACAGCCTCCACGCACGCCCGCCTCGTGCTACATAATATTACATCAGCCCCCTCACTCTAGGCTCTAATGCTACATAATATTGTGACAGCCTCCACGCACGCCCGCCTCGTGCTACATAATATTACATCAGCCCCCTTCTCTCTACGCTCTAATGCTATATAATACTGTGACAGCCTCCACGCACGCCCGCCTCGTGCTACATAATATTACATCAGCCCCCTCACTCTACACTCTAATGCTACATAATACTGTGACAGCCTCCACGCACGACCGCCTCGTGCTACATAATATTACATCAGCCCCCTCACTCTACACTCTAATGCTACATAATACTGTGACAGCCTCCACGCACGCCCGCCTCGTGCTACATAATATTACATGAGCCCCCTCACTCTACACTCTAATGCTACATAATACTGTGACAGCCTCCACGCACGCCCGCCTCGTGCTACATAATATTACATCAGCCCCCTCACTCTACACTCTAATGCTACATAATACTGTGACAGCCTCCACGCACGCCCGCCTCGTGCTACATAATATTACATCAGCCCCCTCACTCTACACTCTAATGCTACATAATACTGTGACAGCCTCCACGCACGCCCGCCTCGTGCTACATAATATTACATCAGCCCCCTCACTCTACGATCTAATGCTACATAATACTGTGACAGCCTCCACGCACGCCCGCCTCGTGCTACATAATATTACATCAACCTCCTCACTCTACGCTCTAATGCTACATAATACTGTGACAGCCTCCACGCACGCCCGCCTCGTGCTACATAATATTACATCAACCTCCTCACTCTACGCTCTAATGCTACATAATACTGTGACAGCCTCCACGCACGCCCGCCTCGTGCTACATAATATTACATCAGCCCCCTCACTCTAGGCTCTAATGCTACATAATATTGTGACAGCCTCCACGCACGCCCGCCTCGTGCTACATAATATTACATCAGCCCCCTTCTCTCTACGCTCTAATGCTACATAATACTGTGACAGCCTCCACGCACGCCCGCCTCGTGCTACATAATATTACATCAACCTCCTCACTCTACGCTCTAATGCTACATAATACTGTGACAGCCTCCACGCACGCCCGCCTCGTGCTACATAATATTACATCAACCTCCTCACTCTACGCTCTAATGCTACATATACTGTGACAGCCTCCACGCACGCCCGCCTCGTGCTACATAATATTACATCAGACCCCTCACTCTACACTCTAATGCTACATAATAATGTGACAGCCACCACGCACGCCCACCTCGTGCTACATAATATTACATCAGCCCCCTCACTCTACACTCTAATGCTACATAATACTGTGACAGCCTCCACGCACGCCCGCCTCGTGCTACATAATATTACATCAGCCCCCTCACTCTACACTCTAATGCTACATAATACTGTGACAGCCTCCACGCACGCCCGCCTCGTGCTACATAATATTACATCAGCCCCCTCACTCTACACTCTAATGCTACATAATACTGTGACAGCCTCCACGCACGCCCGCCTCGTGCTACATAATATTACATCAGCCCCCTCACTCTACACTCTAATGCTACATAATACTGTGTTAGCCTCCACGCACGCCCGCCTCGTGCTACATAATATTACATCAGCCCCCTCACTCTACACTCTAATGCTATATAATACTGTCACAGCCTCCACGCACGCCCGCCTCGTGCTACATAATATTACATCAGCCCCCTCACTCTACACTCTAATGCTACATAATACTGTGACAGCCTCCACGCACGCCCGCCTCGTGCTACATAATATTACATCAGCCCCCTCACTCTACACTCTAATGCTACATAATACTGTGACAGCCTCCACGCACGCCCGCCTCGTGCTACATAATATTACATCAGCCCCTCACTCTACACTCTAATGCTACATAATACTGTGACAGCCTCCACGCACGCCCGCCTCGTGCTACATAATATTACATCAGCCCCCTCACTCTACACTCTAATGCTACATAATACTGTGACAGCCTCCACGCACGCCCGCCTCGTGCTACATAATATTACATCAGCCCCCTCACTCTACACTCTAATGCTACATAATACTGTGACAGCCTCCACGCACGCCCGCCTCGTGCTACATAATATTACATCAGCCCCTCACTCTACGCTCTAATGCTACATAATACTGTGACAGCCTCCACGCACGCCCGCCTCGTGCTACATTATATTACATCAGCCCCCTTCTCTCTACGCTCTAATGCTACATAATACTGTGACAGCCTCCACGCACGCCCGCCTCGTGCTACAGAATATTACATCAGCCCCCTCACTCTACGATCTAATGCTACATAATACTGTGACAGCCTCCACGCACGAACGCCTCGTGCTACAGAATATTACATCAGCCCCCTCACTCTACGATCTAATGCTACATAATACTGTGACAGCCTCCACGCACGCCCGCCTCGTGCTACATTATATTACATCAGCCCCCTCACTCTACGCTCTAATGCTACATAATACTGTGACAGCCTCCACGCACGCCCGCCTCGTGCTACATTATATTACATCAGCCCCCTCACTCTACGATCTAATGCTACATAATACTGTGACAGCCTCCACGCACGCCCGCCTCGTGCTACATTATATTACATCAGCCCCCTTCTCTCTACGCTCTAATGCTACATAATACTGTGACAGCCTCCACGCACGCCCGCCTCGTGCTACAGAATATTACATCAGCCCCCTCACTCTACGATCTAATGCTACATAATACTGTGACAGCCTCCACGCACGCCCGCCTCGTGCTACAGAATATTACATCAGCCCCCTCACTCTACGATCTAATGCTACATAATACTGTGACAGCCTCCACGCACGCCCGCCTCGTGCTACAGAATATTACATCAGCCCCCTCACTCTACGATCTAATGCTACATAATACTGTGACAGCCTCCACGCACGCCCGCCTCGTGCTACATTATATTACATCAGCCCCCTTCTCTCTACGCTCTAATGCTACATAATACTGTGACAGCCTCCACGCACGCCCGCCTCGTGCTACAGAATATTACATCAGCCCCCTCACTCTACGATCTAATGCTACATAATACTGTGACAGCCTCCACGCACGCCCGCCTCGTGCTACAGAATATTACATCAGCCCCCTCACTCTACGATCTAATGCTACATAATACTGTGACAGCCTCCACGCACGAACGCCTCGTGCTACAGAATATTACATCAGCCCCCTCACTCTACACTCTAATGCTACATAATACTGTGACAGCCTCCACGCACGCCCGCCTCGTGCTACATAATATTACATCAGCCCCCTCACTATACGCTCTAATGCCACATAATACTGTGACAGCCTCCACGCACGCCCGCCTCGTGCTACATAATATTACATCAACCTCCTCACTCTACGCTCTAATGCTACATAATACTGTGACAGCCTCCACGCACGCCCGCCTCGTGCTACATAATATTACATCAGCCCCCTCACTCTAGGCTCTAATGCTACATAATATTGTGACAGCCTCCACGCACGCCCGCCTCGTGCTACATAATATTACATCAGCCCCCTTCTCTCTACGCTCTAATGCTATATAATACTGTGACAGCCTCCACGCACGCCCGCCTCGTGCTACATAATATTACATCAGCCCCTCACTCTACACTCTAATGCTACATAATACTGTGACAGCCTCCACGCACGCCCGCCTCGTGCTACATAATATTACATCAGCCCCCTTCTCTCTACGCTCTAATGCTATATAATACTGTGACAGCCTCCACGCACGCCCGCCTCGTGCTACATAATATTACATCAGCCCCCTTCTCTCTACGCTCTAATGCTATATAATACTGTGACAGCCTCCACGCACGCCCGCCTCGTGCTACAGAATATTACATCAGCCCCCTTCTCTCTACGCTCTAATGCTATATAATACTGTGACAGCCTCCACGCACGCCCGCCTCGTGCTACAGAATATTACATCAGCCCCCTTCTCTCTACGCTCTAATGCTATATAATACTGTGACAGCCTCCACGCACGCCCGCCTCGTGCTACAGAATATTACATCAGCCCCCTTCTCTCTACGCTCTAATGCTATATAATACTGTGACAGCCTCCACGCACGCCCGCCTCGTGCTACAGAATATTACATCAGCCCCTCACTCTACACTCTAATGCTACATAATACTGTGACAGCCTCCACGCACGCCCGCCTCGTGCTACATAATATTACATCAGCCCCCTTCTCTCTACGCTCTAATGCTATATAATACTGTGACAGCCTCCACGCACGCCCGCCTCGTGCTACAGAATATTACATCAGCCCCCTCACTCTAGGCTCTAATGCTACATAATATTGTGACAGCCTCCACGCACGCCCGCCTCGTGCTACATAATATTACATCAGCCCCCTTCTCTCTACGCTCTAATGCTATATAATACTGTGACAGCCTCCACGCACGCCCGCCTCGTGCTACATAATATTACATCAGCCCCCTTCTCTCTACGCTCTAATGCTATATAATACTGTGACAGCCTCCACGCACGCCCGCCTCGTGCTACATAATATTACATCAACCTCCTCACTCTACGCTCTAATGCTACATAATACTGTGACAGCCTCCACGCACGCCCGCCTCGTGCTACATAATATTACATCAGCCCCCTCACTCTAGGCTCTAATGCTACATAATATTGTGACAGCCTCCACGCACGCCCGCCTCGTGCTACATAATATTACATCAGCCCCCTTCTCTCTACGCTCTAATGCTATATAATACTGTGACAGCCTCCACGCACGCCCGCCTCGTGCTACATAATATTACATCAGCCCCCTTCTCTCTACGCTCTAATGCTATATAATACTGTGACAGCCTCCACGCACGCCCGCCTCGTGCTACATAATATTACATCAACCCCCTCACTCTACACTCTAATGCTACATAATACTGTGACAGCCTCCACGCACGCCCGCCTCGTGCTACATAATATTACATCAACCCCCTCACTCTACACTCTAATGCTACATAATACTGTGACAGCCTCCACGCACGCCCGCCTCGTGCTACATAATATTACATCAGCCCCCTCACTCTAGGCTCTAATGCTACATAATATTGTGACAGCCTCCACGCACGCCCGCCTCGTGCTACATAATATTACATCAGCCCCCTTCTCTCTACGCTCTAATGCTATATAATACTGTGACAGCCTCCACGCACGCCCGCCTCGTGCTACATAATATTACATCAGCCCCCTTCTCTCTACGCTCTAATGCTATATAATACTGTGACAGCCTCCACGCACGCCCGCCTCGTGCTACATAATATTACATCAACCCCCTCACTCTACACTCTAATGCTACATAATACTGTGACAGCCTCCACGCACGCCCGCCTCGTGCTACATAATATTACATCAACCCCCTCACTCTACACTCTAATGCTATATAATACTGTGACAGCCTCCACGCACGCCCGCCTCGTGCTACATAATATTACATCAGCCCCCTCACTCTACACTCTAATGCTACATAATACTGTGACAGCCTCCACGCACGCCCGCCTCGTGCTACATAATATTACATGAGCCCCCTCACTCTACACTCTAATGCTACATAATACTGTGACAGCCTCCACGCACGCCCGCCTCGTGCTACATAATATTACATCAGCCCCCTCACTCTACACTCTAATGCTACATAATACTGTGACAGCCTCCACGCACGCCCGCCTCGTGCTACATAATATTACATCAGCCCCCTCACTCTACGATCTAATGCTACATAATACTGTGACAGCCTCCACGCACGCCCGCCTCGTGCTACATAATATTACATCAACCTCCTCACTCTACGCTCTAATGCTACATAATACTGTGACAGCCTCCACGCACGCCCGCCTCGTGCTACATAATATTACATCAACCTCCTCACTCTACGCTCTAATGCTACATAATACTGTGACAGCCTCCACGCACGCCCGCCTCGTGCTACATAATATTACATCAGCCCCCTCACTCTAGGCTCTAATGCTACATAATATTGTGACAGCCTCCACGCACGCCCGCCTCGTGCTACATAATATTACATCAGCCCCCTTCTCTCTACGCTCTAATGCTACATAATACTGTGACAGCCTCCACGCACGCCCGCCTCGTGCTACATAATATTACATCAACCTCCTCACTCTACGCTCTAATGCTACATAATACTGTGACAGCCTCCACGCACGCCCGCCTCGTGCTACATAATATTACATCAACCTCCTCACTCTACGCTCTAATGCTACATATACTGTGACAGCCTCCACGCACGCCCGCCTCGTGCTACATAATATTACATCAGACCCCTCACTCTACACTCTAATGCTACATAATAATGTGACAGCCACCACGCACGCCCACCTCGTGCTACATAATATTACATCAGCCCCCTCACTCTACACTCTAATGCTACATAATACTGTGACAGCCTCCACGCACGCCCGCCTCGTGCTACATAATATTACATCAGCCCCCTCACTCTACACTCTAATGCTACATAATACTGTGACAGCCTCCACGCACGCCCGCCTCGTGCTACATAATATTACATCAGCCCCCTCACTCTACACTCTAATGCTACATAATACTGTGACAGCCTCCACGCACGCCCGCCTCGTGCTACATAATATTACATCAGCCCCCTCACTCTACACTCTAATGCTACATAATACTGTGTTAGCCTCCACGCACGCCCGCCTCGTGCTACATAATATTACATCAGCCCCCTCACTCTACACTCTAATGCTATATAATACTGTCACAGCCTCCACGCACGCCCGCCTCGTGCTACATAATATTACATCAGCCCCCTCACTCTACACTCTAATGCTACATAATACTGTGACAGCCTCCACGCACGCCCGCCTCGTGCTACATAATATTACATCAGCCCCTCACTCTACACTCTAATGCTACATAATACTGTGACAGCCTCCACGCACGCCCGCCTCGTGCTACATAATATTACATCAGCCCCCTCACTCTACACTCTAATGCTACATAATACTGTGACAGCCTCCACGCACGCCCGCCTCGTGCTACATAATATTACATCAGCCCCCTCACTCTACACTCTAATGCTACATAATACTGTGACAGCCTCCACGCACGCCCGCCTCGTGCTACATAATATTACATCAGCCCCTCACTCTACGCTCTAATGCTACATAATACTGTGACAGCCTCCACGCACGCCCGCCTCGTGCTACATTATATTACATCAGCCCCCTTCTCTCTACGCTCTAATGCTACATAATACTGTGACAGCCTCCACGCACGCCCGCCTCGTGCTACAGAATATTACATCAGCCCCCTCACTCTACGATCTAATGCTACATAATACTGTGACAGCCTCCACGCACGAACGCCTCGTGCTACAGAATATTACATCAGCCCCCTCACTCTACGATCTAATGCTACATAATACTGTGACAGCCTCCACGCACGCCCGCCTCGTGCTACATTATATTACATCAGCCCCCTTCTCTCTACGCTCTAATGCTACATAATACTGTGACAGCCTCCACGCACGCCCGCCTCGTGCTACAGAATATTACATCAGCCCCCTCACTCTACGATCTAATGCTACATAATACTGTGACAGCCTCCACGCACGCCCGCCTCGTGCTACAGAATATTACATCAGCCCCCTCACTCTACGATCTAATGCTACATAATACTGTGACAGCCTCCACGCACGAACGCCTCGTGCTACAGAATATTACATCAGCCCCCTCACTCTACACTCTAATGCTACATAATACTGTGACAGCCTCCACGCACGCCCGCCTCGTGCTACATAATATTACATCAGCCCCCTCACAATACGCTCTAATGCCACATAATACTGTGACAGCCTCCACGCACGCCCGCCTCGTGCTACATAATATTACATCAACCTCCTCACTCTACGCTCTAATGCTACATAATACTGTGACAGCCTCCACGCACGCCCGCCTCGTGCTACATAATATTACATCAGCCCCCTCACTCTAGGCTCTAATGCTACATAATATTGTGACAGCCTCCACGCACGCCCGCCTCGTGCTACATAATATTACATCAGCCCCCTTCTCTCTACGCTCTAATGCTATATAATACTGTGACAGCCTCCACGCACGCCCGCCTCGTGCTACATAATATTACATCAACCCCCTCACTCTACACTCTAATGCTACATAATACTGTGACAGCCTCCACGCACGACCGCCTCGTGCTACATAATATTACATCAGCCCCCTCACTCTACACTCTAATGCTACATAATACTGTGACAGCCTCCACGCACGCCCGCCTCGTGCTACATAATATTACATGAGCCCCCTCACTCTACACTCTAATGCTATATAATACTGTGACAGCCTCCACGCACGCCCGCCTCGTGCTACATAATATTACATCAGCCCCCTCACTCTACACTCTAATGCTACATAATACTGTGACAGCCTCCACGCACGCCCGCCTCGTGCTACATAATATTACATCAGCCCCCTTCTCTCTACGCTCTAATGCTATATAATACTGTGACAGCCTCCACGCACGCCCGCCTCGTGCTACATAATATTACATCAGCCCCCTTCTCTCTACGCTCTAATGCTATATAATACTGTGACAGCCTCCACGCACGCCCGCCTCGTGCTACATAATATTACATCAGCCCCCTTCTCTCTGCGCTCTAATGCTATATAATACTGTGACAGCCTCCACGCACGCCCGCCTCGTGCTACATAATATTACATCAGCCCCCTTCTCTCTACGCTCTAATGCTATATAATACTGTGACAGCCTCCACGCACGCCCGCCTCGTGCTACATAATATTACATCAGCCCCCTCACTCTAGGCTCTAATGCTACATAATATTGTGACAGCCTCCACGCACGCCCGCCTCGTGCTACATAATATTACATCAGCCCCCTTCTCTCTACGCTCTAATGCTATATAATACTGTGACAGCCTCCACGCACGCCCGCCTCGTGCTACATAATATTACATCAGCCCCCTCACTCTACGATCTAATGCTACATAATACTGTGACAGCCTCCACGCACGCCCGCCTCGTGCTACATAATATTACATCAGCCCCCTTCTCTCTACGCTCTAATGCTATATAATACTGTGACAGCCTCCACGCACGCCCGCCTCGTGCTACATAATATTACATCAGCCCCCTCACTCTACCCTCTAATGCTACATAATACTGTGACAGCCTCCACGCACGCCCGCCTCGTGCTACATAATATTACATCAGCCCCCTCACTCTACACTCTAATGCTACATAATACTGTGACAGCCTCCACGCACGCCCGCCTCGTGCTACATAATATTACATGAGCCCCCTCACTCTACACTCTAATGCTACATAATACTGTGACAGCCTCCACGCACGCCCGCCTCGTGCTACATAATATTACATCAGCCCCCTCACTCTACACTCTAATGCTACATAATACTGTGACAGCCTCCACGCACGCCCGCCTCGTGCTACATAATATTACATCAGCCCCCTCACTCTACACTCTAATGCTACATAATACTGTGACAGCCTCCACGCACGCCCGCCTCGTGCTACATAATATTACATCAGCCCCCTCACTCTACACTCTAATGCTACATAATACTGTGACAGCCTCCACGCACGCCCGCCTCGTGCTACATAATATTACATCAGCCCCCTCACTCTACACTCTAATGCTACATAATACTGTGTTAGCCTCCACGCACGCCCGCCTCGTGCTACATAATATTACATCAGCCCCCTCACTCTACACTCTAATGCTATATAATACTGTCACAGCCTCCACGCACGCCCGCCTCGTGCTACATAATATTACATCAGCCCCCTCACTCTACACTCTAATGCTACATAATACTGTGACAGCCTCCACGCACGCCCGCCTCGTGCTACATAATATTACATCAGCCCCCTCACTCTACACTCTAATGCTACATAATACTGTGACAGCCTCCACGCACGCCCGCCTCGTGCTACATAATATTACATCAGCCCCTCACTCTACACTCTAATGCTACATAATACTGTGACAGCCTCCACGCACGCCCGCCTCGTGCTACATAATATTACATCAGCCCCCTCACTCTACACTCTAATGCTACATAATACTGTGACAGCCTCCACGCACGCCCGCCTCGTGCTACATAATATTACATCAGCCCCCTCACTCTACACTCTAATGCTACATAATACTGTGACAGCCTCCACGCACGCCCGCCTCGTGCTACATAATATTACATCAGCCCCTCACTCTACGCTCTAATGCTACATAATACTGTGACAGCCTCCACGCACGCCCGCCTCGTGCTACATTATATTACATCAGCCCCCTTCTCTCTACGCTCTAATGCTACATAATACTGTGACAGCCTCCACGCACGCCCGCCTCGTGCTACAGAATATTACATCAGCCCCCTCACTCTACGATCTAATGCTACATAATACTGTGACAGCCTCCACGCACGAACGCCTCGTGCTACAGAATATTACATCAGCCCCCTCACTCTACGATCTAATGCTACATAATACTGTGACAGCCTCCACGCACGTCCGCCTCGTGCTACATTATATTACATCAGCCCCCTTCTCTCTACGCTCTAATGCTACATAATACTGTGACAGCCTCCACGCACGCCCGCCTCGTGCTACAGAATATTACATCAGCCCCCTCACTCTACGATCTAATGCTACATAATACTGTGACAGCCTCCACGCACGCCCGCCTCGTGCTACAGAATATTACATCAGCCCCCTCACTCTACGATCTAATGCTACATAATACTGTGACAGCCTCCACGCACGAACGCCTCGTGCTACAGAATATTACATCAGCCCCCTCACTCTACACTCTAATGCTACATAATACTGTGACAGCCTCCACGCACGCCCGCCTCGTGCTACATAATATTACATCAGCCCCCTCACTATACGCTCTAATGCCACATAATACTGTGACAGCCTCCACGCACGCCCGCCTCGTGCTACATAATATTACATCAACCTCCTCACTCTACGCTCTAATGCTACATAATACTGTGACAGCCTCCACGCACGCCCGCCTCGTGCTACATAATATTACATCAGCCCCCTCACTCTAGGCTCTAATGCTACATAATATTGTGACAGCCTCCACGCACGCCCGCCTCGTGCTACATAATATTACATCAGCCCCCTTCTCTCTACGCTCTAATGCTATATAATACTGTGACAGCCTCCACGCACGCCCGCCTCGTGCTACATAATATTACATCAGACCCCTCACTCTACACTCTAATGCTACATAATACTGTGACAGCCTCCACGCACGCCCGCCTCGTGCTACATAATATTACATCAGCCCCCTCACTCTACACTCTAATGCTACATAATACTGTGACAGCCTCCACGCACGCCCGCCTCGTGCTACATAATATTACATGAGCCCCCTCACTCTACACTCTAATGCTACATAATACTGTGACAGCCTCCACGCACGCCCGCCTCGTGCTACATAATATTACATCAGCCCCCTCACTCTACACTCTAATGCTACATAATACTGTGACAGCCTCCACGCACGCCCGCCTCGTGCTACATAATATTACATCAGCCCCCTCACTCTACACTCTAATGCTACATAATACTGTGACAGCCTCCACGCACGCCCGCCTCGTGCTACATAATATTACATCAGCCCCCTCACTCTACACTCTAATGCTACATAATACTGTGACAGCCTCCACGCACGCCCGCCTCGTGCTACATAATATTACATCAGCCCCCTCACTCTACGATCTAATGCTACATAATACTGTGACAGCCTCCACGCACGCCCGCCTCGTGCTACATAATATTACATCAACCTCCTCACTCTACGCTCTAATGCTACATAATACTGTGACAGCCTCCACGCACGCCCGCCTCGTGCTACATAATATTACATCAACCTCCTCACTCTACGCTCTAATGCTACATAATACTGTGACAGCCTCCACGCACGCCCGCCTCGTGCTACATAATATTACATCAGCCCCCTCACTCTAGGCTCTAATGCTACATAATATTGTGACAGCCTCCACGCACGCCCGCCTCGTGCTACATAATATTACATCAGCCCCCTTCTCTCTACGCTCTAATGCTACATAATACTGTGACAGCCTCCACGCACGCCCGCCTCGTGCTACATAATATTACATCAACCTCCTCACTCTACGCTCTAATGCTACATATACTGTGACAGCCTCCACGCACGCCCGCCTCGTGCTACATAATATTACATCAGCCAACTCACTGTACGCTCTAATGCTACATAATACTGTGACAGCCTCCACGCACGCCCGCCTCGTGCTACATAATATTACATCAGCCCCTCACTCTACGCTCTAATGCTACATAATACTGTGACAGCCTCCACGCACGCCTGCCTCGTGCTACATAATATTACATCAGCCCCCTCACTCTACGATCTAATGCTACATAATACTGTGACAGCCTCCACGCACGCCCGCCTCGTGCTACATAATATTACATTAGCCCCCTCACTCTACGCTCTAATGCTACATAATATTGTGACAGCCTCCATGCACGCCCGCCTCGTGCTACATAATATTGTGGCACCCCTCGTATTGGAAACATTTTATGAGTTTTTAGAAAACATTTGAACACTTACACATTATTTATTACTCTTTTTTTGTAATATATGTCGCCTCACACTTTAAGATATTTGCAACTTCAATTGTGTGTGCAAACATTTTGCCAAAGTGAGAGCCAAATAACGCCTCAATGAGTAAACTTTCTTACGTTTCATAATATCTGTAACTGCAAAAAAACTCTTTATCACCATTTCAATCATTATTTGTAAGAACGAATGTACATTCTCAAGGCAATAAAATACAAGGTTGGCGAGCTTATTACAAGATTGGCGAACATATTACAAGGTTGGGTTAGTAAAGAAATTACGTTTCACAACTTTAAACCTTTTAATGTCATGAGAAAGACCATTAGGGGTTTGCTCTAGAATGGTTGTAATTTTGTCATGAAATACAGAAAATACACCTTTTTATAAGCCTTGTTTTACGTTTAAAAAGCAATTACTGTAACTGTATTAGTACACAAAGGGTTAGAAGCATTTATTGATTGTGCAGGTTGTTCAAACTAATTGTAATTATTGGTAATTGTTCCCATTAACAAACCCAACATTGCTAAAGGTGTACATTTTCCTACACAAAATATCCAAGTGCTGTCATTATTATGATAGCCTTCAGCGAATACAATGGTTTAGTATGGAAAATAATTTATTTATCCAACCAAATGCAAATTAATGTAATTACGTAACTCAATTAACGTATAAAAACTAAAAATATTATTCTGCCTGATTTAACCTTCCAACACTTTATTTATTGTGTTACTTGGGACGGGTCTACTTCTCATAGAACCTATTGAAGCTAATTAATACTCTTAATAGCGATAATTATCTAGGTTAATAAATCTAAATCTATAGAAAAATATTGTTTTCTGTGAAATTAAACTCTAGTTGTTTACATCTGATTGAACAAGATAAATATAAAGACCTATTTTAAACATTGCTGAAAGAAAATGGAAATTCATTTATCTTTTAATCTCAAAACATTCGACTCTTAATGTAAATTATGAATTATAAATAATGACAATTTTAGAGTTAGTGTAATTTTCTAATAAGTCATTAATGCTTGAGGTTTCTTAAATAATATTAATCAGTTCCTACGATTCAGTTTCTACCAAAAAACGTACTTACTAAACATAAAAAGTTTCTAATGTAATTTGTTAATAATGATTCGTGAAACTTTTTAACAATTCCACTTTTTATGAAAAATGCAATATTTAGTTTTAAGTCGCTTTCAAAACATTAATGTTATTAGTTAATTACGTCCTATTATGGGCAAATTTTTAAAATTTCAAACATAATTTAATTTGTTTTTAACCATGTATTTACGTCTCTGTGTATATTATTGTATGGTAGGGCATTGAAAACATTACAATATGGTATATTTCATGTTTATAACTTTGGATTTGTATCAAATTTTATTCTATGCTTTTAAACATTCATACAGTTTTTTAAGTAATTATCTCACGCTATTTGAGTGAACTGTAAATTTTGTTTATATATATATATAAATATGACGCTATATAAATGGTAATATATTAAATAAATACTAAGATACAAGTAAATAAAGGTAAAAACATTGCAGTTTAAAATCGTAACCGACTTCATAATTTTTTCAAATTCGTTTTAAAATTTGTTCAAGTTTTACATTAACTTATAATTGGTCATAATCAACCAATTATATCAAATATTTTGAGTTTTTCAGTTTTTATTATAATATATATATATATATATATATATATATATATATATATATATATATTCTGTAATAGACATATTACATGAGATTTCATATACATATTTTGTAATAGACATATTGGAAGAAATTTTATATACAAAGTCAGTAATATACACATTGAAAAAAATTCATATACCTTAGTGATTTTGCAACAGATACATTATCAACAATTTTGGATTGAGTAAAATATTTTAACGGAATCAATCTAAAATACCTAAATAACCTAACAGCTTGATGTTAGATAGGTTTTTTTCAGTATTGTTATGTGTTTAACGTATTATACATTATTCGATCTAACAATATATCACAAAGAAACTTTGTTTAGTTTTTATTTTTTACCATACTGCCATAGCCAATTTCCATATAGTTATAATATCAAGCTTACTTTGTCATCCTTCGTCCCCTTCCTTGTCAGTTCTTCAGTTTATATTGCCTTAGTGTAGGTAACAGCTTTTCTTTACTTTTAAGTTTGAATTCAATGTAACTACATTTGTGTGTTTTTTTAATTCCTCTCGTTTCTTAGTGTGCCCTCGTGCACTGTCTAATGTATCAACTTTGAGTTGTTTTTTTTCTATTTACTAATAATCTCTTCTGTTATTTTAATTGAGTTTTGCAGCCAACTGGAAATTTATTTTAGTGCGTACAAGCCATATAATGTTTTATCCATTAACTGCATAATGCTATGAACCGATTTCGAGGAAGAAACACATCATCCAAAACGTGTTTACGAGATTTAACTCTATTCTCTTTGTTTAAGGGTGCAAGTTCATATCAATACACATTCCACTCTATACTAAAACAATTATATATTACCTTATTCTACGTCGCCAATGAAAATATCAAAATACACAAAATAAATTTAAAATACAAAATTGTCATTTTACCTTTTGCCTTAAATTATTGATTCTATATTTGCTACTAGAAGAGAGTATCGACAAATTGTCAAGATTATGAATTGAAAATGTTTACCAGGAAAAAGTTTACACGTCACCAAAAACTTAACGAAAGTAAAGTTTTACATTTAAGTTGCTTGATGTAATCATCTTGAATTCACTGATTAAACTAATTTTAAAAATACTTAACTAAGTGAATACGTAATTTCTTACTTGCTGACGCGTTTAAACATTCGTTCCTTTTACGAAGCTAACACTCTACTGGACGGCTTCGGCTAGTTGTAAGGGCTCTAACGGGTAAGGTTCCACAGTTATAGATCCATTCCCGTTAGAGCCTTTACAACTCGCCTAAGCCGTCCAGTAGAGTGTTAGCTTCGTAAAAGGAACGAATATTTTGAAACGCGTCAGCAAGTAAGAAATTACGTATTCACTTAGTTAAGTATTTTTAAAATTAGTTTCACATTTAAATTATTATACATTAACTTACGTTTAGTGTAACAATTAAATATTTACTTTAGCCTAATGATAAGATAACAATCATAGCTTAATCGTTTAAAATTGGTTTCGGTAAAATTTAGTAGTTCCTCATTATTAGCAGAAGGTAGCAAGTTGCCGAACATTAGATATCAAAAGAAACATTTTAAATTAGTTATGCTTTTCCAATTTATTTTTTTCAACAACAAAATACAAACTATTCTTTTATAACCCATTATACAAGACTGACAAGTGGGGCGTATTCGGAACCTTTAAGTGTGTTGTTAACAGCTTTAGGGCTTTATATATTCATGGAGTGAGCATTGCCCGTTATGGACAGACGGGATTACTTGACTACTTTAATATTTAATAAACAGTACATCAGCAGTCCTTTCAATTCTTTTTTAAATTTATTCTGTAAAGTTTTTATATGAAAATAATGTTTATTTAATTTTTGTTGAATAAAAAACATATATTTAATAAAAACCTAATGTACTATATTAAAACCATAGCAAAGTATGGTTACATATAGGTAACCAACCCTTCAAAGTTTTTTTGCCAAGCCTATTCTCACCCGTAGTCTCGCCCGTAACGCTTGACACGATGGCTAGCTTAAAAATTTTATGGATTCAAAAACCCCGTCAAATATGACTAGTTTGAAGAGAACACGCCAGGATTCTCCTGACGATCATAATAACAAGGATTTGAGTAAAAAGTTGATGGTGGCAACGTCACTGACATTGCCATCAGCAAAGTATTTAGTTGTTTCTAGTGCCGAAGAAGGGAAAGATCTTTCTAAAGTTTCTCCTTTCCTGATTAACAAGGCTATTACTGCTTGTGCTGGAGGTCCAGTAGCCTCTATTAAGAAACTTAGAAACGGAACACTGTTAGTTGCGACTTCCACCGACAGACAAACCCGTTCTCTATCAGACATGGTCTCCTTCTTTGACCAGGTCATGGTATCTGTGGCTCCCCACAGATCCTTGAATTACTCAACGGGGGTCATCACATGTAGGGATTTAATATACCTTCCAATCGATGAAATTAAGTCCGAACTATATTCGCAGTTAGTTACGGACGTTATCCCTATAGTGAAAATGGACAAAGGAGAAAAAGTAGCAACAGCGTCTTTTATCGTAACCTTTGGAAAGCCGGAAATACCCGAATACTTGCATGCAGGTTACCAAAGGATCTCAGTGAGACCATACGTGGCCAACCCTAGGCGCTGCTTTAAGTGTCAGCGTTTTGAGCATATCAGCTATAACTGTTCGAAGCAGAACGTATGCGATATATGTAGCGTTGAAGGCCATGATGATAAGGAATGTGTTAACTCTCCGAAATGTGCCAACTGTGGTGGAGACCACTCAGCGCGATCCTACAACTGTCCTACTTTTAAAGAAGAGAAAACTTATCCTAGGCATCATGGCGAAAGACAAACTGTCGTTTCCAGACGCCAAAAAAATGAATAGATCTACTCAGCCAAAGGCAGACAGTAAGACTTATGCCGCTAATCTGACCGCTTCCAAATCATCCTGTAACAACTGTGCCGAGCCTTCGAAAAAAATTGAAGTTCTAACTGAACAAGTTTCTCGCCTTTTGTCCTTAGTCACGAATAGTCCTACTCTGAATTTAGTACAACCTGCATCGACGGATAGTGATTTACCTCTTGTACCTATCCCTTCCACTGGGGGGATTGGAACACGAAATAAATCATTAAGTGAGCCTTGTGTTTCTGTGAAGAAAACATTGTCAATGGCTAATAAAGGTTCTGTGCAGAAGATGTTGGAAAAAAACCAAACCACGTAGACCAGTGTTACGTCAGACCACATCGCAACCGTCGTTACCGGGTATTAGAGAAAATGCTATCAAAGGAGGGAATGTGAAAACCACTCCTATACCCAAATCTTCCTCAGATTCCACCCCTGAACGGGTGAATATGGAATCTGAAAAATGTAAGCCTGGGACGTCTAAAAACGCCCCAAACAAGAAAGTAGAGAGCAGCAATGGGTGTCAGATCAATCCATTGCTGAGTTAATAAATGTCTGAAATTAACAAGTCTGTGATACAATGGAACGTCAACGGTGTTAGGAGTCACATAGAAGAACTTAAAGTACTCGTGCGAGATGTGTATCCAATGTTTGTATGTCTACAGGAGACACATCTCCACGAATCGCGTAATTTCCATTTAAGGGAGTATTCAGTTTTTAGAACGAACTTCGTTACAGAAAATCGAGCTAGAGGTGGCGTAGCCATCCTAGCCCGTGACTGTATCGATGCTGTTTCTCTAAACTTAATAACTCCTTTACAAGCATTAGCCGTTCAAACACCTGTCCCTGTATAAAGAATGGTTATATATAGGTAACAAACCCTTCAACGTTTTTGTGCCAAGCGTATTGGAAATTCTAAACCCTTTTACAGCAGCTATCACCTTTTGGAATTCACAGATACCCATGTTGTACACTTGAACTCATACATTTAAATAAACGTAACCCTTTAGACTCTAAACCTCACTCTTATAGTTCAAAACATTACGCGAATCCTATCCATCCAATACACTAGTTTAGGGTATAAGGATTAAGAACAGTGTGAATAATGGTTTTTAAAATAATTAGCTATGCTTTTCAAACAAAACTTTATTTAATTTCAAAACTATGGATTGGCGTCGAGGTTAATTTTTAAAATTTCAAATTATACTCATTTCAAAACCGTAAAAGATTCTTTAAACATTCCGCTTATATGATAGGGCACAATATTTCAAGAATTATTGTATCAGGTATTTCTAATATGCTTCTCTTTAAACTGCTTTTAAAATATTTAAGAACAATTATCTTAAGAAAACTCTGTGAAAACATTATTACCATCTAATTTTAGTATAACACTGAAAAATTGATGCGCAATAAATCAAACGCGCCCACTCATTCTTTTTGCATTTGCTATCTATGGCCAGGGCAAACTCATCACAGATGCGCCGCCAGCACACTTGTTTAATTTCCTTATCTGTGAGTAATTGAATGTGTGAGCCATCTGTTGTGCGCTACTCTATCCGTGTAACCATTGCTGTACACAAACTGGTTTATTTTAAAACCTTTTAGTCATAAACTGCCACTTTGCAAAAGGAAAATGTAAACTGGGCACTATCTTTCTACCAGCCTAGAAGATAGTTCTATCAAATACGTATGTATAAAGACAACGTTAGGAAAGAGAATCAGGTTTTACTACAGAGATCCATCATTGGTTACGTTCCCCGAGCATAACACAAATACTGAAACCATCTGTATTTTCAAAGGGAAGTGTTAAGTTCCGCATCAAGAATGTTAACATTAATTACTGCTCTATAGTACACTTATAAAACAGTATGGTATATTTAGCACCTGCATAATTGCATAAATATTTTTCTATTGTTTACTAAGGTTTTTTTCAATCCCACAACATTAAAATTCTTTACAATATGCGCGCTCTTACACACAGACACAAGTATTCTTCATTGTTAAATACTATCCAAAAAAATTTTAACACGTAATTTTATAACAAATAATCTTTTAAACACTGTTAATTTATTGTATTCAAAAACTTGTTATTTTCACTGACACTGCTCCTTCTATTATGTTCATTTTTTTATTGTAACGCACAGTTAGCTCGTTAACGATAACATGCTTTGTGACAGATGCTTTTCTTCCATAACATTTTAATTTATCTAAAAGGTCAATTTAATTAATCAACGGCATTTTATTCAACGTATTTTCGCCTTTTCTTATCCCTATCAAAGTTTGATGACATCATGGCTTGGATAACCAATTAAAGGGAAAAAATAAAACAAAACCAAACAAATTCATTAAAAAATTCCACAAGTAGACGCGACGTACCGTAAACTATCAGAAATGACAAACTGTTGCAACACCTGTTTGTAAGTAACAAAATCCGAGATAGTTACGTCCGTCGGATACGATTATCGATATTTGGATTTCGATAACTACTAAATCAGTAGTTTATGTTGGCACGTACTAAAATCATATATTATGTTGTATCGGTGGTGGGTGGCGGATAACTCATTGTTGTTTGTCAGTAACGGTAAGCCCACTTGTTATAAACAAGGAATGGCTATCTTTTGAGTAGTAGACCTAGTAGTGTGTTGTATAACGACTGTTTGGAGAGTAATCAGATAAGTAACTGTAGTACTTTACAAACTAAATAAGACGAGAACACACTATCCTACAGCCTGCACAGTAGCTGTACCTTCTTTCTTATTATATTTTTAATACGATACATAATAGCTGGAAATATTGAGAATAGCGAAGGCCCGCTGTATTTTAAAATCATAGTTTTAAAAATGTAGAACACATTATTAGTTATTTCTGTAAATGTCGTCACATCTATGTGTCTTTGGTTTTTCAAATAAACAAAAACGTTATAACTTTAAAAAATGTAATATTTATTCTTACGAATTTCCTATAATGATTGTATTTTAGCCTTGAATGAAACTTCCGGTTATTACCTCCTCTCTTCTTCTTCTACCTTGTCCTTTTAGAAGATTGATAACCATTAGACAGATGTTATTCACAACTGCTCTAAAATACGTGCGTTTATTAACACACAACAGTTTGCTACTTAGAATTGCTGTTCTAATATAAAGTGTTTTTTCTACTGAACTACGATTTTCAGTCATTTTAATTACATACTATTCTTTAATTATATATACAGTATTATAATTTTGAAAACAATTTTTTCTAGTTGTATTATTATATTCTTATATATTTATTAACAAGTATATCAAGCCATATATTTAAGTATTTCGACAATGTTTTAGCGTTGAAATAGGAGATACATTTTGACATCATTCCATCCTGACAGTCAAAGTTTTATTGACAGACAGTAATTGTTTGACAGCCAAGACTGAATATTGTTTAGAATGTAGTTGAAAATAAAACTTGCTCAACAATAATAATTCAAGCGCACACACAAACACACACACATTATATATATATATAGTTGATAAATCTAATTAAATTGTTATAAAAAATATTTTATGCATCATGATGTATATATAGAAATAATATCGCATAGTAAATGTGAAAAATCAGAGATTTAGAAGAAATTACACTTTAAGAAACCTATAAGATATAAAGAAAATATAGGATACAATAAACGTAAAAGTTATAATGATAATTACTATCATATTATTTAGATTTACATAAAAACGTAATGTAGAAGAGTTCTATTAAATACATATAAACATCTTTAGTATTAAATCCATATTTTTATTTTTATACATTTTCGATAATCATAAACAGGCAAATATTCTTCCATCATCAATATTGTAAATGTAGAAAGCTCCACGACGTTATACCGCATGACAATAGGCAAGACTCCAGACGTTTTGTTAACACAATTAATTGATAAACGTAGCCTTGAAAACATAAAGTTGTCTACAACATAACTTAGAACTTTTGGCAGTGACTTAACGTCAGTTAAAAGCCTTCATTACATTTGGTTCATTTCTCGTGGAACGTCTTTCAACATGCTGTATTCTAAGTCTGGTTTCAACATAACTGTCGTACCATAAGATACCTCATCTCCCTGACGTAAACATAGTATCTTTGCAGCGAATGCTATTGTTCTCTTTTCATTAACATCAAAGCTAACTATGTGTTTCACGATACTATCAGGTATGGTTCATATATGCTCTTGATTAGAGGCTGAGCTGTAAAGGTTCATATATGCTCGTGATTAGAGGCTGAGCTGTAAAGGTTCATATATGCTCTTGATTAGAGGCTAAGCTTACTGTGAAGGTTCATTTATGCTCTTGATTAGAGGCTAAGCTTACTGTGAAGGTTCATATATGCTCTTGATTAGAGGCTAAGCTTACTGTGAAGGTTCATACATGCTCTTCATTAGAGGCTGAGCTGTAAAGGTTCATATATGCTCTTGATTAGAGGCTAAGCTTACTGTGAAGGTTCATATATGCTCTTGATTAGAGGCTAAGCTTACTGTGAAGGTTCATATATGCTCTTGATTAGAGGCTGAGCTGTAAAGGTTCATATATGCTCTTGATTAGAGGCTAAGCTTACTGTGAAGGTTCATATATGCTCTTGATTAGAGGCTAAGCATACTGTGAAGGTTCATATATGCTCTTGATTAGAGGCTAAGCTTACTGTGAAGGTTCATATATGCTCTTGATTAGAGGCTGAGCTGTAAAGGTTCATATATGCTCTTGATTAGAGGCTAAGCTTACTGTGAAGGTTCATATATGCTCTTGATTATAGGCTAAGCTTACTGTGAAGGTTCATATATGCTCTTGATTAGAGGCTAAGCTTACTGTGAAGGTTCATATATGCTCTTGAATAGATGCTAAGCTTACTGTGAAGGCTCATATATGCTCTTGATTAGAGGCTAAGCTTACTGTGAAGGTTCATATATGCTCTTGATTAGAGGCTAAGCTTACTGTGAAGGTTCATATATGCTCTTGATTAGAGGCTAAGCTTACTGTGAAGGTTCATATATGCTCTTGATTAGAGGCTAAGCTTACTGTGAAGGTTCATATATGCTCTTGATTAGAGGCTAAGCTTACTGTGAAGGTTCATATATGCTCTTGATTAGAGGCTAAGCTTACTGTGAAGGTTCATATATGCTCTTGATTAGAGGCTAAGCTTACTGTGAAGGTTCATATATGCTCTTGATTAGAGGCTAAGCTTACTGTGAAGGTTCATATATGCTCTTGATTAGAGGCTAAGCTTACTGTGAAGGTTCATATATGCTCTTGATTAGAGGCTAAGCTTACTGTAAAGGTTCATATATGCTCTTGATTAGAGGCTAAGCTTACTGTGAAGGTTCATATATGCTCTTGATTAGAGGCTAAGCTTACTGTGAAGGTTCATATATGCTCTTGATTAGAGGCTAAGCTTACTGTGAAGGTTCATATATGCTCTTGATTAGAGGCTAAGCTTACTGTGAAGGTTCATATATGCTCTTGATTAGAGGCTGAGCTGTAAAGGTTCATATATGCTCTTGATTAGAGGCTGAGCTGTAAAGGTTCATATATGCTCTTGATTAGAGGCTAAGCTTACTGTGAAGGTTCATATATGCTCTTGATTAGAGGCTAAGCTGTAAAGGTTCATATATGTTCTTGATTAGAGGCTAAGCTTACTGTGAAGGTTCATATATGCTCTTGATTAGAGGCTGAGCTGTAAAGGTTCATATATGCTCTTGATTAGAGGCTGAGCTGTAAAGGTTCATATATGCTCTTGATTAGAGGCTGAGCTGTAAAGGTTCATATATGCTCTTGATTAGAGGCTGAGCTGTAAAGGTTCGTATATGCTCTTGATTAGAGGCTAAGCTTACTGTAAAGGTTCATATATGCTCTTGATTAGAGGCAAGCTTACTGTGAAGGTTCATATATGCTCTTGAATAGATGCTAAGCTTACTGTAAAGGTTCATATATGCTCTTGATTAGAGGCTAAGCTTACTGTAAAGGTTCATATATGCTCTTGAATAGATGCTAAGCTTACTGTGAAGGTTCATATATGCTCTTGAATAGATGCTAAGCTTACTGTAAAGGTTCATATATGCTCTTGATTAGAGGCTAAGCTTACTGTAAAGGTTCATATATGCTCTTGATTAGAGGCTGAGCTTACTGTGAAGGTTCATATATGCTCTTGAATAGATGCTAAGCTTACTGTAAAGGTTCATATATGCTCTTGATTAGAGGCTAAGCTTACTGTAAAGGTTCATATATGCTCTTGATTAGAGGCTAAGCTTACTGTAAAGGTTCATATATGCTCTTGATTAGAGGCTGAGCTTACTGTGAAGGTTCATATATGCTCTTGAATAGATGCTAAGCTTACAGTAAAGGTTCATATATGCTCTTGATTAGAGGCTAAGATTACTGTGAAGGTTGATATATGCTCTTGAATAGATGCTAAGCTTACTGTAAAGGTTCATATATGCTCTTGATTAGAGGCTAAGCTTACTGTAAAGGTTCATATATGCTCTTGATTAGAGGCTAAGCTTACTGTGAAGGTTCATATATGCTCTTGAATAGATGCTAAGCTTAATGTAAAGGTTCATATACGCTCTTGATTAGAGGCTAAGCTTACTGTGAAGGTTCATATATGCTCTTGAATAGATGCTAAGCTTACTGTAAAGGTTCATATATGCTCTTGATTAGAGGCTAAGCTTACTGTAAAGGTTCATATATGCTCTTGATTAGAGGCTAAGCTTACTGTGAAGGTTCATATATGCTCTTGAATAGATGCTAAGCTTACTGTAAAGGTTCATATATGCTCTTGATTAGAGGCTAAGCTTACTGTAAAGGTTCATATATGCTCTTGATTAGAGGCTGAGCTGTAAAGGTTCATATATGCTCTTGATTAGAGGCTAAGCTTACTGTAAAGGTTCATATATGCTCTTGATTAGAGGCTGAGCTGTAAAGGTTCATATATGCTCTTGATTAGAGGCTGAGCTGTAAAGGTTCATATATGCTCTTGATTAGAGGCTAAGCTTACTGTGAAGGTTCATATATGCTCTTGAATAGATGCTAAGCTTACTGTGAAGGTTCATATATGCTCTTGATTAGAGGCTAAGCTTACTGTGAAGGTTCATATATGCTCTTGATTAGAGGCTAAGCTTACTGTGAAGGTTCATATATGCTCTTGATTAGAGGCTAAGCTTACTGTGAAGGTTCATATATGCTCTTGATTAGAGGCTAAGCTTACTGTGAAGGTTCATATATGCTCTTGATTAGAGGCTAAGCTTACTGTGAAGGTTCATATATGCTCTTGATTAGAGGCTAAGCTTACTGTGAAGGTTCATATATGCTCTTGATTAGAGGCTAAGCTTACTGTGAAGGTTCATATATGCTCTTGATTAGAGGCTAAGCTTACTGTAAAGGTTCATATATACTCTTGATTAGAGGCTAAGCTTACTGTGAAGGTTCATATATGCTCTTGATTAGAGGCTAAGCTTACTGTGAAGGTTCATATATGCTCTTGATTAGAGGCTAAGCTTACTGTGAAGGTTCATATATGCTCTTGATTAGAGGCTAAGCTTACTGTGAAGGTTCATATTACCGATGATTTCTCCAGAATGTTTATTTCTAAAGATTATCCTCCAGATCAGGAATGGCCAACTAGCGGTCCGCGATCTGGTTTTATGCAGCCCCAGACCAATGGTAAAACATTAGATTATTGATTTGTTAATAAATGTAAGACATAAAAATGTTAGTTAGAATAGATTATAGTGTATAAATTTTGGTTAGATGAAGTTTGGTCATTTGATGGCAACCCGGATATAGGTTAAACACAGCTCTTACCCCTAGTAATAACTCTGTGTTATTCCCTTCCGACAAGATGGGAAACTGGAGTCAAGTGTCTGAGGAGTGATATTCCAAGCCACGTGACCTCGCCAGGAAAATACTTTCAATGTTTGGAAGTGCAACTTTTCAACTATTAAATATATAAAATCGACTCTCCGCAACAAACTGACAACCATCTTCGAGATCTGCTAAAGGTTGCTGCCACTTCAATTCAGATTGATTTTTTATGAACTATTGGACGATTGTACCCGCCTACAGTGTTCTAAATGAGCGAAATAGGAACACACTTATGGATGGTTTTAAATTTAAACAAATTAGAGTTTGTTTCCAAAACTGTATTCTGATAAACGTAAACAACATGATTAAATATTATAGCGATTTTGATCCTTTGTACATTTAGCTTGGTATTAAATGCACATGAAAATGTTTGTGTAACGTTTATTGGTTTATATACAACGGATACTAAACGTACGTATTGCCTACATTTCTCTTATCGATGTACGTGTGGAAATAATTGTGCGACCCTCGTCTTTACTAAAAATATTAAAATGCCAATTTCTGTTCTAAATAGTAAAGACCCTGGCTAACATATTCTTATATTCAAATCTGATGAGTTTAGCTCCTCAGCTGAAATTGGCAACTAACAATTTGCTTACTTATACATTTAGCATTCCTATTGTATACTCCTCGGCCTTCTTCGTGTATATTGCATGAAGCTTTCTTGTACAGTTCCTATTGGCTCTTATTTGTTTTATACAATCATAAAGTCTAACTTTTTTCGTAACACATTCATTATTTTTACGACAAAAAGTAGTTTAGCTCAGTTACTTCACTGCTGGTTTTAACAACAGATACACAAGCTATCTTCATAGTTACTTTATAACATTTCTGTTTGTTTGTTGTTACTGTGTATTTTTGTTTGTAAAAAAAATTAGTAACTTATAAATATTTCCTTTATGTTATCACATTTCCTTATTTTTTAGAAATGTTTATCCCTTTGTATCACCATTTTACGAGACAATTGAAGCAATAACAAGGAGAAAATCCTGAAAATAAACCAGTTATCAGAACGTTTCTTCTTCGTTGGGCAGATGGTGATCCAATAATGGTGGCATTGGCTTTGTTTTCGCAATAAGACAATCGATACGAGGGTTGTTATCTGAGCAAATAAAAGGAAACACAGGCTTGGGCAGAACGGGTAATACCTTTGTATTTCTATCACGGACTCTGTGTTATACGGAGTACAAGTACATAAGGAATACAATATGCCTGGACAAGGCTTTTTTGTTTAAAATGTTTCTTGTTAAAAAACGTAATATTAAAAGGCAAAATAAAATTTCAGTGGCAAGCATTTTACTTACTATTTAATATACCACGACTATGAAATTTATTGAAATAAATTAATAAAAAACGTAAACAAATTCTTCAGGTCACTTTCCAATTTACTATAGATTAATAATTTTATTCAATTTGGGAAATTACTAATAAGTTAATGTTTATTTGAAATTAATTTTTTTTAATATTATACCTTTTTAATTATTTCGTGGAGGATAGCTCTCGTTTGTGGGTATTGCATTTCTTTTAGAATTAGAAACTCAGTTTCGACCAACTTCCCAATACGTTAAGCTTTCCTAATCAGGCATATGAATATAAAGACTAAAGCAAAAAAGACTGAAAAAAATTACAATTCTACATTAAAATTAAAGTGCGAAAACGTATGAAATAAAATTTAGCCTAACTTAGTTCAAACCTTGTTATTGGTTTTGCCCCATTCTCCAAACGTCGGTATGCAAAAACTTTTCTATCCACCATTGACGACAGTAAATGGACCAAACATAAACTTTAGATAAAGAAATGACACATTTTAATTAGGCCTATTCTAATTTTAATCTTTAATTTTATTCGATTTCCTCCTTTACCATGTCAACTTGAGTTGACATTTTGTAGGCCTATATAGTAATTTGTTATACATCTTTTTTAAATATAGACTATATGAATTAATTATAAAAATAGTAGACCAAAATTATATATAAACGTAAATAAGCAAATATTTTATAATGCTTTTAGAGTGATAAGAAGGAAGAAATAAAATTATAATGTTTTACTGCTCGCGACCATTGGGTTTTATACGATTAAATGAAATCTCCTCATGCTGCCATAGGACGAGTATATTTCATTTAGACAAGATAAAAGTACTTACAATCGTACAATTGTATGAGCTTTAACACAGTGGTATTTAAACTTACAATATCTTCTAACGCTGCACAATATTGATGCTATAGAAAATCCCATTTTTCCGGATAGGAAACCATTAGTTTATTCGTTTTAAATCACTTTGAAATAAAAGCATGAATATAATGTTTTAAAATGTATTTATTACATTGTATTGTGTCTAGTTTTCCTCATAAAAACGTAAATTTCCAAACCTTTAAAACAAAATATATACTCATTTTATATAAATTATCTTTCCCTTCAAACACAGTTACTGCAGCATTTGTTATTCATTAAAATTTATTTGTACCTACTTTTTTATTGTTCTTCTTAGGAAATATAATAATGAAATATATCAACAAACATATGATTAAATTACGAAAATTAGTGTTTCACCTTTGTGACAGAGCCTTTTTGGTGAATTGCAAAGAGAATTATAAAAGAGTTTGAAATATTTTCCTTAGGTATGGTTGCAATTTGTAGATGATATAATACTTGATTAAAGTAAAAAAATTATTCCCTATGTTTCTGAATTATTTAATAACCAATAAACATAAAATCATAAAACTAATGTCTAAGTCAGTCAAGCTCTGGCCTTTTAATAGGTCTATTACTTTTTAACAACTCAAGAACCGATTCGAGATATAAAGAAAGCCTAATTTTATTAATATATTTATTTAAATGAACTTCATCCCAGCTCGTCCTTAGTAACATATTAATAAAATGTATTATAGAAAATTGGGAGTTATCGTACTACCTTACAACCATTAAATAAACTAAAAACTATTCACCATCGATTTTGAAAAAACCTATAATAATTATATAGCTATTTTCAATGAATTTATTTCCAAATTGACTTCAAAATTTCCTACGGGGGTTTTCTTTGGTGACTAGTTTATTGAAAATGATAAGGATAAACTGACCGTAAAGCTATGGTAAAATTAAATAGGTCAAAAAGAAAGAGAGAAATTACCTGACGTTAAATGAAATCATCAAGATCATCTCTATTTAGTATACGGAGAGATTGATATATCTTGAATACTATATCAAATATGACATTATTAGCGCTAAAGTAGAGCAAACAGATACTGCTAACTTTTGTCCAAAAGTTCTAAAACAATTATCTTAGCTAAACCCAGGTCAATTATTACTGAAAGCTGTTTAAGAACCAATCATCAGCACTTTTTGGGACCGAAAACAAAAAGTAATTTATTATAAACAATATTCGAGATTGATTGTGAGTTGAGGTTATAAACACAAGAAATATACACAACTCGCAATTATAAAACATTAATTTCATTCGCGTTTCAATGAATTATGTTATCATCATCAGTGATGTTACCACAAAAATATAACTAATTAAGGAAATGGAACATAACCTATTATACCTGTGTTGCAAATACTTTTTCTTAAATATGATAGTCTTTGTGCCATTTCTTTAGTTAAAGTTATATCTTTATGATAGCATCAATGACGATGGTGACATAAGTCATTGAAAAGGGTGTGAAATTAAAGTGTTATAACTGTGAGTTGTGTATATTTTACAAGCTATACAGGTTTAACCTTTAGTAAGCCATTTAATTTTAGTTAAAAGTCTGCAGTAAAATGCTATATCTGCCAGTTACCCTGCCTTTCACCTAGTTCAGGCTACTCTGAGGTTATTAGGAAATGGCTGGTGGTCGGAGTAACAAAAATATTTATTGGATATAATCATATGTTGTTAGAGGCTACCCTGAGGTTATTAGGAAATGGCTGGTGGTCGGAGTAACAAAAATATTTATTGGATATAATCATATGTTGTTAGAGGCTACCCTGAGGTTATTAGGAAATGGCTGGTGGTCGGAGTAACAAAAATATTTATTGGATATAGTCATATGTTGTTAGAGGCTACTCTGAGGTTATTAGGAAATGGCTGGTGGTCGGAGTAACAAAAATATTTATTGGATATAATCATATGTTGTTAGAGGCTACCCTGAGGTTATTAGGAAATGGCTGGTGGTCGGAGTAACAAAAATATTTATTGGATATAGTCATATGTTGTTAGAGGCTACCCTGAGGTTATTAGTAAATGGCTGGTGGTCGGAGTATCAAAAATATTTATTGGATATAGTCATCTGTTGTTAAAGGCTACTCTGAGGTTATTAGGAAATGGCTGGTGGTCGGAGCAACAAACATATTTATTGGATATAGTCGTATGATGTTAGAGGCTACTCTGAGGTTATTAGGAAATGGCTGGTGGTCGGAGTAACAAACATATTTATTGGATATAGTCATCTGTTGTTAGAGGCTACTCTGAGGTTATTAGAAAATGGCTGGTGGTCGGAGTAACAAAAATATTTATTGGATATAGTCATCTGTTGTTAAAGGCTACTCTGAGGTTATTAGGAAATGGCTGGTGGTCGGAGTAACAAACATATTTATTGATATAATCATATGATGTTAGAGGCTACTCTGAGGTTATTAGGAAATGGCTGGTGGTCGGAGCAACAAACATATTTATTGGATATAGTCGTATGTTGTTAGAGGCTACTCTGAGGTTATTAGGAAATGGCTGGTGGTCGGAGTAACAAACATATTTATTGGATATAGTCATCTGTTGTTAGAGGCTACTCTGAGGTTATTAGGAAATGGCTGGTGGTCGGAGTAACAAACATATTTATTGGATATAGTCATATGTTGTTAGAGGCTACCCTGAGGTTATTAGGAAATGGCTGGTGGTCGGAGTAACAAACATATTTATTGGATATAGTCATCTGTTGTTAGAGGCTACTCTGAGGTTATTAGGAAATGGCTGGTGGTCGGAGTAACAAACATATTTATTGGATATAGTCATCTGTTGTTAGAGGCTACTCTGAGGTTATTAGGAAATGGCTGGTGGTCGGAGTAACAAACATATTTATTGGATATAGTCATATGTTGTTAGAGGCTACCCTGAGGTTATTAGGAAATGGCTGGTGGTCGGAGTAACAAACATATTTATTGGATATAGTCGTATGTTGTTAGAGGCTACTCTGAGGTTATTAGGAAATGGCTGGTGGTCGGAGTAACAAACATATTTATTGGATATAGTCGTATGTTGTTAGAGGCTACCCTGAGGTTATTAGGAAATGGCTGGTGGTCGGAGTAACAAACATATTTATTGGATATAGTCATCTGTTGTTAGAGGCTACTCTGAGGTTATTAGGAAATGGCTGGTGGTCGGAGTAACAAACATATTTATTGGATATAGTCGTATGTTGTTAGAGGCTACCCTGAGGTTATTAGGAAATGGCTGGTGGTCGGAGTAACAAACATATTTATTGGATATAGTCGTATGTTGTTAGAGGCTACTCTGAGGTTATTAGGAAATGGCTGGTGGTCGGAGTAACAAACATATTTATTGGATATAGTCGTATGTTGTTAGAGGCTACCCTGAGGTTATTAGGAAATGGCTGGTGGTCGGAGTAACAAACATATTTATTGGATATAGTCATCTGTTGTTAGAGGCTACTCTGACGTTATTAGGAAATGGCTGGTGGTCGGAGTAACAAACATATTTATTGGATATAGTCATCTGTTGTTAGAGGCTACTCTGAGGTTATTAGGAAATGGCTGGTGGTCGGAGTAACAAAAATATTTATTGGATATAGTCATATGTTATTAGAGGCTACCCTGAGGTTATTAGGAAATGGCTGGTGGTCGGAGTAACAAACATATTTATTGGATATAGTCGTATGTTGTTAGAGGCTACTCTGAGGTTATTAGGAAATGGCTGGTGGTCGAAGTAACAAAAATATTTATTGGATATAGTCATGTGTTGTTAGAGGCTGGCATTTACATTAAACTTTATAGGTACTACCAAATACATTCTATAAATAAGGTACTACAAGACATTCTGAGCATACCATCTGCAAATTTTCTTAGTTTTGTTAATACATCCGGAAAAGTAGGATATATGCAATTTTATTAGTATTATTGAACGAGTTTTTGAAAATATCATTAGATTGCAATCAACCCTATCACCTCCATTTGCATCATTTACATTAGTAAAATCAACATCAAATCGCAAGTAAAACTCGTTTTGTATTATTTAGGTTGCAGCAATCCATTTTCCAACCGAAAATTCTGTCCCTTATCTTTAAGCTCCTCAATTAGACTCTTACAAGCTGAGAAATGGGCAAAGTTTTTGTGCCTGATATGTTCTTTGAAGAGTTTTAACTTATTTTCAAAACCTTTCAAAACAGAGTACATATAACTAATAAATTTCCTTGCGTCCTGAAGTTCTAGAATCAAATCGTTCAAATGACCAGTCATATCAACTAAAAAGGATAGATCAAATGCCCATTGTAAATATGGTAGTTCTTCCAGGGGACTGCCTTTCATTCATAGAAATTGTTCCATTTCCGTACAATCTTTCAGAGACTTTTCCATAGGTAAGCCAGCGTACTTCAGAGTAATAAATCAGATATGGATATTCATTATTCAGCTCTGCCAAAAACTCCTGAAATTCTCTATGGTTAAGGCCATAACTTCTAATGTAGTTTACAGGTTGGACAACCAATTCCACCACACTATCCAATTTTAAAACCTTACTGCAAATGGTTTGTTGGTGCATAATGCAATGAAATGAAAGCAAGGGATCCTTTCGGCTCTTTGAAACTTGTTTTTTTATTGTTTTGGCAACAAATCCATTATTTCTTCCTACCATATTTGGAGCACCATCATTTGTCTCAGATTTTAGCTTAACCCAATCTAAATTCAGTTTCTTGACAGTATTACATACTTTTCCAAATAAACCAACAGACTTGGTTGAGCCCTTTAAACTATGAATTACCGTAGTTTATTCCTCAGTTATAACAAAAGTATTGTCAATTCCCCTAGGACTTGAACTGTGCCGGTACTTTCGTTCATGGCAAGAGAATAAAAAATAAACTTATCAGAGCTATCTTCCTGATAAGGAAGCTAAATTCCTTTCCTATAACCTCAATCCTTCGTGTCACTGTCCTGACAGATCAACTGTATCTATGGGTGCTAACTTTTAAGAACATATTTCTTCCACAATGGTCTTTAAACAAGTTTTAATAAACTCCCCATCACAGTAGGCCCTACCACTCTTGGCTATTAGTTCGACATCACGATAGGTAGCGAGCTAGGCACCGTAGCTATCGTTTGATTTCTCTTTAAATATATTCTGTTGTAAGGCTAAATTTGTCTTTAGTAACAGAACTTTCGCCTCACGTCCATCACCCATAAATAAAGAGTATTTGTCCATATGTTGACACTGATGTATTTTTAAGATATATTCTTTATTCACTCAAACACTTTCCCTACAAGTCAAACAGAATAGTTTCACCTTATCTTCAATACAACATATTTTGATGTCCATTCATCATTGAATATGCTTCGCTCATCTTCAATATTCCTTTCTCTTTCTATTTATGACAAACACAATAAAATGACTACAGTAGAAGTAAAAATGAACAGCTACACAGCTTAAAATAATCTCAGTGTAAAAAACGGCTCAGCGTTATGACAAAACTAGACTGGAGTGTGATGACGTTATTGTAGAGTCATTACATTTGTTCAAGGTTAAACGGGGGGAGCCCAATTGCATTGCCGTTTGGGTGAACTTGCCTCTAGGCACTACTTTCCACTTATATCGTGCATGTAATTTATTACTAGGCGATTGTTGTTGTGGCTAGTGTAATGGTTGTAGGCATTGAGCAACTTGTTTGTATTCTAAGCCGCAAGCGTAGCAATCCGGACCGCTCAGAATTCGAAAAACCACAAGTGGAGAGGGCCACGCAAAATCATTTCGCGCAACGGGCTTTGGGTTCCTAACACCTGCATTAACGTTTCTTCAGTTACCATTCACATACGCAGTTTTATGTGTGACGTAGAGTGTTATGTTCACTAGGACAACGATTATTAAAGAAAACTCTCTCTTCCAACGTCACATTTACTCCCTACGATAATACTTTAGCTGTAATATACTATTCGTTGATCCGTTAGCTTCCATAATTCGCGTTGAGTATGGATATACCTTTTATTGACGTCATATATTTGACCTTTGCCGCTCCTTTTTATTATTCCATCCTAAAGTACTCGTTTTAATTAAGTACTCTGTATATTGCTTTCCTGTTTAATAGATCGTCGTATTTTTACTGTATTATCTAACGTTCCTTCAATTGGTAATTTCGCTATAACGTTTATAGCCTCAAGAACGTTCTATTTACCATCTTATTTGGTCACGAATTATCTGAATAACATCAACTTTTTTAATTCACATTTTTTTGAAAACATTGAGAATAATTCGTCTTCAAAAACTAATTTTTAATGATAATTTTATCTGGAGTTATAGTAAAGCAGAGAGCCGATTAGAACTAATAAACTTAAGTAACTATACTTGGAATAGGTTCCGTAATAAGATACAAAAACGTTTGCTAAAGTAGTCAGGATCAAACCTTGGATCAACCAGTCAGTTCCCTTTTTAGGATGTAAATTTCTCAAGAAATTACAATAAAAAAAAAGAGAATTGTAACTTGGCATCTATATTTTTAATAACAATAAATATAAATTTTCTTTAAGAACTTAAATAAAGTAGCTACTCAGGTATGTCATACCCGTCCGATTCTCATGTATGATATAGTGCTTTCCATGTATCCGTCTTATTTGTATAGCACCATCTGACTCTGACTAAACAGTCAATTTGTGTACACCATCTGTGTTTAACTCGACACATAAACGTGGCTACAGCGGGTCCCGTAGGTGTCATGGGTGCTTTGGGTGCCGTGGGTGCAGCGGCACCAACACTAACTTTTAAATTGGCGCAAAATTAAGAATCATTAGTTTTAAGAATAAAACCAAGGATTGTAAAAGATTGTACTACAGAGAAATACGTTCATGTATTAAGGCCCGTTTACACTAAAACTGAAGATTAAATGTTGTCAAAAGGTTGTTTGCAGAAAACTAAAAGCTGCTCTTCTCAAATTTAGAGTAAGAAGTGGAAACCCTGTTGCCAAAGGATTAGCACGAAAGGTTAGGCAGTAGTGTCGAGGAAGACGGACGAAGAGGACGCAAATTATTGCCGCGGCTGTCTGTGTCACTATAGTATTAGATTTGTTTGCAAATATAAAAACAAGGTAGAGGTTTAATGCAATTTTCGGCTTTTGAACCCATACTAGAAAAACATGGTGGCAACCTATTATTGTGGAAAATTATTGCAACTATACAAACACAATTATTTTGGTATGATTAACCATTTATAGAAGTACCTAGCCCATGACCAAATTAAGGCAGAATATATACAAGTATTAGCGA
>JBAIZL010000085.1:377500-382500 GCA_036971475.1 Prosapia bicincta
TTGTATCAAGCCTGTGAGTGAACAGTGAGAGTTGTGAGTTTTATAAAAATGTATATACTTAGGGTTGTACTTATTAATATTGTGAAAGTGTTTTAAGTGTTTCAGTGAGAAGAAGTAGAAGAGGACCAAGGACCAAATAGATATATAAGTAAGGTAATTAAGAGTTAGCTAGCACCCACAAATAAAATAGGAAAACAGGTAAATCTCGAAAAATAAATTTTTTTGTTGTATAAGTAAATTTTTTTTTTTGGAGATACTTGCAAAAAATTTTTTTTGTCTCAATTTTAAAGGGGGATCTTGCGGCGGGCAATATTCTCTTGGCATACATGCCGCAAAAAGATAACATGTAAAACATAAAGATTCTAAAGTTCATGTAAGTAAAACAAACCAAGCCACCGTGGGAAGGGTTTGAAACTTAAATTTAAGGCCGTTTGCAAGGGGAAGATGGTCAAAATTGGCCTAGAGTTACCATCGACATTTCCAGAGATAAAGCAAGACGAGAAAAATCAAAAATAAAGAATAATAAAATTCCATCAGAAGCACCCTTAAAGAGTTATACGGCTTGATCGAAAAAATGGATTAAATCGATCGGTCTATCAATTTTGCGAGCCGTTACGCACTAGTACAAAAGAAGTGCGCGCGCCGATCAGGCGACATCGATTTAAGATCCTTATTGGTTGTCAACTCGTGGGAACGGACTGCAGGTGGGGGTGTTTTCCCGGGTTGAGCAGGCCAAGCGTCTTTTGAAGCCCCAGCTAAACCAGGACTCTCGAAGGGTAAGGTCGGTGTCGGGCGTAGCTCCGGTAAAACAATGAACAATAGTTTGTTACCGTCAATAGTTCAAAAACTATGAGTGGCTAGGGAAAGTTTGTTTCGTTGAGATGTCGTGACGCTGTAGTTTCGTATGGGGCCCTTTCGCATTTCAAGATCGCTGCGAAAGAGGTTCCCATAAATTTCCATCAAATTATGTGCGAGCGTCGTTAAATGTGTGTGTTACAGCCTTACTAGAAAGACAAGGCGATGTGAACAGTGTAACCTAGCAAACAGTTTTAAAAGTGTGAGTCTAAATTTCTAACAAAATTAAACAAAATTTAACTAAATTGATAAACGTTTTTAAAAGATTTTTCTATTTCTTTTCTGTGTTAAGAAATGCCCAAGAACTGTGTTAAAAGAAGGGCTTAAAGCTAAAGTTTTACTGGTAACCGTTAAAATTTAAAAGAGGTGCGAATGGCATCGAAGAAAGAAGATGGAAGGATTTCAACCAAAGGGTGAAGCGAGCTGATCTACCTGAGGCCTAGCAGACACACAAAGGGATGGAGGATTTCAAAGATGGCGGCAACGCGTGGGAAGTCATCCAAGTATTCTTACGTGGAAGCAAAGCAACAGCCAAGCCGGATTTTTCCCCACCCCGTTGGAGAACAAAGGGAGAGACGGAGAAGAGAGGGAGAAGAAAGGCAAGCCATGCTTTGTGTGGAATCAGGTCAGATCTAAATTGTTTTCCCTTTGCAAATTAAAATTTTAATTTGAAGAATTTTTTCTAAATTGGGAAAATGTTATAAAATTTAAATAAATTTTCAAATCATTAACAGTAAACTTTAAATTTTACAAGTAAATGCTGGTGGCTTTGTTTTAAAGAGTGGGGGGTTTCAAGATGGCGATGCCATAAATGCAGAAATTATGTTGTATTTTATGAATGTAAGGGAAATAGAAATTTTAGATTAGAACTTATGTAAAGGGAAGGGGTTTTAAATAAACAAATCAAATAAAGGGATTTAAATTAATTAAAGAGTTTAAAATCTTATGAAGGTGTAAAGAATTTAAATAAAAGATGTGTTGAAATAAAGTTAAATATAAATTGCTAAATGTAAATATCCAAGATGGCGGACAAAAGGCCATTGCTTACAACAGCTGATTGGAAGGCTATGTTTTAGTTTCAGGTACTCCCATAAACAGGAGTGTTACTTCATATAATTAAATTAAACTAAATTGGTATTTTATTTAGAAGGAGTCATTACGACATTTTTTCCATATGAAACAAATTGACATAAATTGTTTTCATTTAAAATAAACAAGGGTTCTAACAAATTGAAGCTTTTTAATGTAAACCTTTGATTTTAGTTAGAAAAGGGTGAAATTATATATGTGTATAAAATAAATTGAATCAAACCAAGGTTGGAGTAAGAATAAAGGGAAATAATTTCAATATGGGTAGATTTTAAATTTTTAAAAGGTACAATAAAAGGGTTAAGTTAAACAAGAGATTTTAAATTTGTAAGTGGGTCTAGCTAACCAAATTAATATGTTAATATAAGTTTTCTTTTTTGAATTATAAGTATATATATATTGTTTATTTCATGATTTATGTGTATTTAAAATAATATCTTGGTGGTAGAGTAACTTAGAAAGAAAATTGAAATCTTTGCAAATTGGTTTAAAAAAATGTAAGTTCTATAATAAAGGCAAATGGGCTTGTAGCCATTTAGCAAAGGTTACTAAAAATTTATTAAATAGCAATTTCCTTCAGAAATTGCATTGATAAATTTTAAATAAATTTTAATTAAACTTCAGTATGCATAATTGTCATGAAGAAAGGGTTAATTCAAATGATAACCAAAGGGTTACATATTTTACATTAAAAGGTTTTAACTATGATTAAATAAGTTGTAAACAAAACTTCAGTATTTAAAATTTTAATGAAGAAAGGGTTAACCAAATGATAACTAAAGGGTTTTTTATTTTATATAAAAAGGGTTAAATAAATTTTAAAATTTGTAAATTTCTTTGTAAATGATCAAGGATCAGTTCAAAAGGGTGTAACTAGGTTTTAATAAATATAAATAAATTTCATTATGTGAATTTTCATGCCGAAAGGGTTAATCAAAGAGTAATCAAAGGATTAAATATTTTCTAATCAAAGGGTTAAATGAATATAAATAAATTTGTAGATTTTGTAAATGAGTGAAGATATGTTTGAAAAAGGTTTTAAATATGTTTCAGTAAACATTTTTATTAAAATATGCATTTAAATATTATAATTTCAATATGGGAAGGTGTTTGAATTTATTCAGCAGATGTTTTAACAATTTTTATAAATTATGATTTGATGTTCAGTAAATATTTTGATAATCTTGTAGGAGATATGGCTATATGTTTTATATGTAATTTTTGTTTCAGTATGTACTTCATAATTGGTTTTTATATAATTTGATATGTTTTATGAAATTTCTTTTAGGTTGTTTGGTAAAATTGATTGAAATTTTACCTGCTAAAGTAAATAGAATTTGAATTTTAAATTGCTCATTTTAAATTGATAAAGATATAGAAAAAATTATATCATTTAAATGGCTATGTGAAATATGGCCATAAATAAAGTAGTGTGTTTAGAAAGTTTAAATAAATTGAACAAAATGTGAAAAGTAGGGATCTTTCGGAGTGTGTTGAAAAGTAAGGCTTTGCTTGAATCAACGAATATTTGTAATTTGTAACAATTAAAATTTTCAGTAAAAAGTTAAGTAAACAAAACCATATATTGACGTTTAAAATCGCAAGGTTGAGAACCTGGGATAATGAAAGAAAATTATGACAAGTGGTAAAGGGTTATATTTCCGACAAGTAAGATTGACCGTCAAGTAGAGCGAAGTTTTACGCTTTGGCATACTCTGATTGATAGAAAATTAAAATCGTAAATTCTTCATTTAAAATTAAATGTCAACTAAACTAAGCAGAGTTGGTTTCTTAACTGTGTTAAGAACCAACACAAAGGATATTTTTTTTTTTGTCAAATAAATTGCAGACTGTGCATAGTAATATTAAATTTTAAATTTTTAAAATTAAAAAATAAATATTTTTTAACTAACTTGCAAACAAACTGAGTATTATTTTAAACAAGTTTCTTACACTCTCCTACAGTTGATATGGTCATTTCGCCGTTTAGATGTCTTTCAAAAGAACCCATCCCCCGGGACGACTTACCCGTTAAGGGTAGAATCCGCAGCAAGTTAGGTTTTTTCTTTTTTAAGTCCAGTGACTTGTTCTCTGGCAGATTTTGGCGAGCATTGCACAGCGTTCGTGGTTTTTGCTGCGAGCGGCTCGTTTCAAATTTCTTGCTCTGCAACGGGCGTTGGTGGGCGGGCTTGCGCGCGCGTGCTGGTCAACGACGGTGGGGTTGATGGCACGGTGCCGCGAGTAGGCGCTGGCCTGGTCCGTTGCAGTGTGTGTGTGTGTGTGTGTGTTTGTGTGTGTGCATTAAATAGTAAAGTTCGTGAGATGTAGCAAAATTTCTATAATAATAAGGTGAAGAGAAATAATAGCGATACAAATTCAAGACAATATTTAAAGGAAGAAGGTCCTTAAAGGGTCAGGGACGATGATTAAAGTAACAACAACAGTGTTTTAAACATTCGGTATAAATGGGTATTTTATAATGGCCTTATTAAGACGTTAATAGCTCCTCAAGACAAAGTGAAACTTTGATGTGTAATTTGCATCAGCTGATTGCTTGATCTAAGCAGTTTGGCAACGAACAGGTGGTTCCCGGCTACCTCGTATTACCGGGAGACAAGTAGACGCTCACAGAATAACTGTATCTGTAGATAACCCTGTACAAAGATTTAATATGTTACTTTATATTTGGAACTGGAGCTTATACTTCTGCATATCGGTGGTCGAATGCTGCAGAGACGTGATTATAAAGAAACAATTACTAATTTAAGAAACGAACTCTCAAAAAAAAACATAAATAGCGAAATCTTGTTGCTGTTCATGACGAGCTGGTTGTAAATTACTTATTGCAATTTTGCTATTACTTGCGACCAGACCGTTTGTTAACTAAAGGTAGTTACATTGTTAACTTATACTTGGAGGAAACGTTTTCGTCTTACGACTTTTTCAGCCTCGTATTTTTGCCGCTAGGAGTGCTGCAGTTGTGCTTTATTGGTAGCATTATTTAGAAAGTTAGAAGTGATGTGATCGAAGAGTATGTGTGATCTGTGTCGTGTTTG
>JBAIZL010000085.1:392500-415000 GCA_036971475.1 Prosapia bicincta
TCCATTCCCGACATCAAGAAGAAGCTCACACGCGTTCATCCGAGAATTGAAGTCACGTTCTGAAAGTTCCTGCATTATCGCCATCTTATAGGGATGAAAATGAAGATCATCACGAAGAATTCTTCTCACAGGACGATCGGATAGTCCAAGGGCATATGCGTGTTTGCGCGCAGAACGCCGTGGTGATCGGAACATTGACGCTCTCACTGCTTCAATGTTCTCAGGTGATCTAACGGGCCTAGGGACTCCAGTTCTTCGTTTTGTCGCACTTGCAGTTTGTCTGAATGTAGTGACCCGTGTAATAATTGATTTGCGGTCTGGGACGGGAGCCAACGGGGCTAAATTAAAGCGATTCCGAAATGCGCGCTGTGTTGCAATAACCGAACATCCGCTCGAAAAGTAGGCCTCAACGGCAGAGGCCAGCTCCTCACTATTCCAACTCATAATGGCGATTAAAACGTGTTAGGACAAAACTTTACTGTACTCCCTCTCGAACAAGACAACTAATGCTCCGCTATAACATCAACTAACTGAATCGCGAGCATTTAAAAAAAGGAAGTTATGCTGCCGCACCCTGTATATATATATATATATATATATATATATATATATATATATATATATATATATATATATATATGTATGTATATATATATATATATATATATAAAATATCAAATGTGTTTTCCTGTTAGAATATTTTTAAGATTAAATAATATACACTAATACAGGAGTATTTAATTTATTGAATAATATACTCAAAGCTTTTCGTTGGTTGACATTACCAACATCCTTAGGAATTACAATACTAATAATGATAATAGAACTGTCTAACAAACATGAAGCTACTATATAAAGCATTACACAGTTGCCAAATCTATTACAATATTGCCAAACCTCCACTGCTGCCACAACATTATATACATTGAACATAGTATGGAATTTAGAACGTATTTGAATTTGTTCATCTATTAATTTATTATCAATATTATGCTTGTAAATTTCAAATGCTTCACATACGTTTATTTTTAACCCTTTATTTACTTCCTTTATAATTCTCATATTATTTATATTAGGAAAAATATGATTTTTATTAATACAATGGGTTGCGAAATTAGACTTATGTATATTTGGTTTTAAAATGGCATTAAAATGTTCTTTATATCTTTCTTTCAATTTTTTCTTTGTTTGTCCTATATAAACTTCATTACAAAATTCACATCCTAATTTATATACTCCATTTTTCTCATGTATAGGCCTACTATTTAAATTATTATTATGGTTAATTATATTTATTATTCTATTATTGGTTCTATATGCAATTTTTATGTTTTTATTAGTAAATAATTTGGAAATATTTTTTATTTCAAAACCAGTGTAAGTAAAAGTACTCCATACAGTATTATTATTATTACTACTATTGTAATGAATATTATCTTTTATTTGTTTTTGTAAATATTATAATTTAATTTATCTACCGTTTTTTTTTTGTAACCATTTTCTACGGCTATCTGGTATATTATGTTTTCCCCTCATTTTATTTCCGTTGCTCATAGGAATTTTATTCATTCGTAAATTTCATTCATTTCTCCTCTTTTCGTTGAAAATCCCTGTCGATATCGCCTTTATGGAAAAAACACGAGGAAATATCTTTCATCACTATCTTGTCAAAGGAAAGTTGTTGTATGGGAGAAGATTAAATTACCTGATATTTCCCAAAGCGGTTAAACCGACTTATCGAGTTTTCCAAAGTCAGTATTTACTTCTCTAATCTTGTTATCGGATCTGAGTTTTATCATTTCAGGTTTTTCGTTCTTTTTGTCAGTGTTTAAAGAGTGTGTCCTAAACGTTTGTGTAAAACAGTCTTGTAATTTTTTAAAAGGCTATTTATGTCATAGAAGCTCATTATTTTGGCCCCATGTTTAGGTAAACATAAAATGACTGACGACGCAACTGTGATAGTGATCATTAAAGTCATAAAAAAATAATGTATACTGATCACAGTGGCATGTCATGCACTGAAAAGCAGCCTAATATCATGTTGTTAATCGTAGGTTAGTGTGACACAGATAAACCAAAGCCCGTCTGCCAAGGGGCTGATCAGTGACTATCTAATTTGATCCACATTAGTTCACCATCTTCAATTTGTAATGTGCATCATATAAGATCCACAACTATAGTTTTGTTTAATTTTCATTACCAATTGGTTTTAACTATAATAAAAAATAAAGTCTTAAATAATCTCTAATTAATCTTAGTTAGAGATTCGAATTCGAATTAGAATTTTTTTCAGTAACTTAAAATGTATTTATTATATGATTTTCTTCACAGATAATTTCATATATTCTAAAGCAACCTACACATATTCTAAAGCAACCTACATTTATTCTAAAGCAACCTACATATATTCTAAAGCAACCTACATATATTCTAAAGCAACCTACATTTATTCTAAAGCAACCTACATTTATTCTAAAGCAACCTACATATATTCTAAAACAACCTACATATATTCTAAAGCAACCTACATACATTCTAAAGCAACCTACATATATTCTAAAGCAACCTACATATATTCTAAAGCAACCTACATATATTCTAAAGCAACCTACATATATTCTAAAGCAACCTACACATATTCTAAAGCAACCTACATATATTCTAAAGCAACCTACATATATTCTAAAGCAACCTACATTTATTCTAAAGCAACCTACATATATTCTAAAACAACCTACATATATTCTAAAGCAACCTACATACATTCTAAAGCAACCTACATATATTCTAAAGCAACCTACATATATTCTAAAGCAACCTACATATATTCTAAAGCAACCTACATATATTCTAAAGCAACCTACATATATTCTAAAGCAACCTACATATATTCTAAAGCAACCAACATATATTCCTAAAAATCCAACAAAACCTTAAGGTATTAAGTACAGTCCCTGTTGCTGTTATGAAATATATTAAATTTCTTTCTAGAATGACGAATACAAAATATAAATCTCAATATTATAACTGAAGGAAATTTTTATTCTCTTATAAATGAAGAAAATTCCAGTTTGGAATTGAAACATAGTGCAATAAAATATTTAGACTTTGCTTTAAATTCTATCCTTTGAAATTAATAGATGTTAAATTACCAAATATTAGGTTTAATTCTAAAAACATATTTTTGTCGTTTCGGGAAAATCTGCACCAGATCTGATACCTACAACGCCAGACTTTAAAGTTAGTCAGAATTGACTGAACAGAATTTTCCCACTGAATAAGGAAACAATATGTATGTATAAAACTTTATCTATAAACGTTCCCTAGTGAAATTTTTTCATTAAAATAATGTTAACGTAAAACGTGTAGGCCTAATATTACTCAGGTAGATAATGAATATAAATCGCTTAGCTAAAACCCTTGTCTTTGACAAAAGAAACTGTTATTTTTTGCAAGTAATGTTAACTTAACACAATATTAGTGAAATGAGAAATATTAGCGTGGAAGGTTTTGGAATGGAATAAAAACATGAATTTACGAAAAATAAAAAATAAAACCCAGATGAAACTTTTACTGCTTCCAAATATCTGCAGGGTTGAAGGCACGCCGGATTTCATTCAAGTCGACTTACGTCAGTAAGCTACACATTTTAACCTTTCTGCCTGTATAGATTCCAGGATCTGTCCCCCCTCGTCCTCAAATTAAGAAGAGTAAACGTACTCCTGACTGCTTGCTTAGGAGAGAATGTGTTATTCTTTTGGACCGAAGACACATTCAGAGTAGGATTGAGCAGCTGCGATAGGAAAAGGTGATTTATAATTTGTAAAGGGAAAAGTTGTTACAAAGTCAAGTTGTTATTATGGTCAAGAGGAAAGGATCAGAGAAAAAGAATGATTAAAGTCGAAGAGAGTGCAACCCCAATTCAGTTGTTTTTTTACTTTTCTCTCCAGTTGCGGAATATATTGTTTGAAACCCCTAGAAGTAGCAACACCCAAGCCCTATGTAACATACAAGGATTATAAGATTAATATTTGAGGGAAATTTGGAAGAGGGAAATTTGGAAGAGGGATCGCCCTTGTAGCCACCATCATGGATCGTTGGGACAGAGTTGGAAGGGGATCGCCCTTGTAGTCACCATCATGGATCGTTGGGGCAGAGTTGGAAGGGGATCGCCCTTGTAGCCACCATCATGGATCGTTGGGACAGAGTTGGAAGGGGATCGCCCTTGTAGTCACCATCATGGATCGTTGGGACAGAGTTGGAAGGGGATCGCCCGTGTAGCCACCATCATGGATCGTTGGGACAGAGATGGAAAGGGTATCGCCCTTGTAGCCTCCATCATGGATCGTTGGGACAGAGTTGGAAGGGGGTTCGCCCATGTAGCCACCATCATGAATCGTTGGGACAGAGTTGGAAGGGGGATCGCAATGTAGCCACCATCATGGATCGTTGGGACAGAGTTGGAAGGGGGATCGCCCTTGTAGCCACCATCATGGATCGTTGGGACAGAATTGGAAGGGGATCGCCCTTGTAGCCACCATCATGGATCGTTGGGACAGAGATGGAAAGGGTATCGCCCTTGTAGCCACCATCATGGATCGTTGGGACAGAGATTTAAAGGGTATCGCCCTTGTAGCCACCATCTTGGATTGTTGGGACAGAGTTGGAATGGGATCGCCCTTGTAGCCACCATCATGGATATACTACACTTCACATTAACATATTCTACAATGAGAACTTCAGGTCAACACTTTTATTATCTGCTGGAAAAGATTAATGATAAAATTACAAACAAAAATACCTTAATTACTTAGAAAATCTCGGAACACATCATTGAAAATAGAACCAATATTGTTGCTTAGGGATATAGTTAGTCAATACCAAAGTTGGTGATGCGGTATGAAAGCTCGGAAGTTCTTATCTAGTTCTTCGTATGATTTAAATTTTATGGATTAAATCATAATTACTTTGAGTTTTGCATTTATTAAACATCATGTTTTCTTCTATGAGCATTAGGTAAATCAATCATATCCACGTTTCGGAGTTTCATTAAATAATAAGTAGTAAAAATAAAAAAATACGAAATTTATAAAACAACCATTGATATTTATGGGGGGGGAAATTATTCTGTTATAATAACCGTGATTGGTTTTTCGCCAGGAAAAAAAATATATCTTAGATATAACGAAGAATTTTGGATGTCAATATCAACAAATCTACATGAAGGAAAGTGACATGAGTGACAAATTCTCGGAGTTGCTCAGGAGCGTGCACTCGAATCAGTTAGATTCAACGAGCTTAAGATTTGCATTCATGACGTCAGCACCTACAGACACAGTGAAAATGGGACACAAGTATAAAAGGAAGCTTTCATTGACTATATGAAGACAGCTGACTTTCGAGAATATTCTGAGAGCAATAGTGGATGAATAAAATATTCTGTCATAAATCGTAACAATGAAATAATCTAACGAGATTTAAATAACATAAAATTATCAACAGAAGACTATTATCACTAGTATTTAATTATTCAGTCATTTATAGTTTAAGCTATCGCTGTTATCAAGGTTAAAATATATTAGAAAAATAAAACGTTTATTTTGTAATAGACTGCTTTTAATATTAATTAATGGATTTAACAAACGCTAAATATCCGAGACAACGACCAACATTTTAAATTAACTGTTGTACTTGTTATGATTTAGAGTCCTGATTCTTTAATAGATAAATATATAATTTACTGTGTAACTCGTTTTAAATGAATCTGGCTGTATCTGCTGACAACCACGATTTTAGCATCTCATTAAATACTTTCTACCAAAACAATAAACATTCCAAGAGAAAGAAGTTCTATTCCGTCTTTCCGTCGTTTATGTATTTATTGCCCCCTCTCAACCACTCTCATAGTTTCCAAGATAGATTAGCTTCAAGTTTACCCTACTTTAGTCACGCTTTGGGAACTAATTAACGGCTTTGTTTATTTAGTGTAATTTACGACGACTAATGTTGCGTCATTCATTAGTAATAAGTGTTGTGTGAAAGAGATGCCATCCACGTACCCGCAAAGTACAGAAAATTGTCAATTATCAAGGAAATACTTGGCTTTCATTCTTGACACTTGTATCCCCATATAGTGTGAACCGAAGAAACAAACATCACAGCTACCTAAAACCAAACACGAAATGAAAGAAATCCTATGGTAAAGTTCCAGTATTATTGAATCGATAGTAAAATTCCGACCAATGTAGTTGATTTTGAGCTTAGTTTATCAATTGGTAAATATGCGAATTTACAACAAAAAGGGTAAAAACAGCCTTAAAAAAGACCCAATTTGTAATTGAACTTAGGACCTTCAATTAGGATAAATGAATTCGGTAATATACAAAATGTACATTTTTTAATGTTTGCAAATGAAATAGCAAAAACCTTTCTACTATTAGGTGGGTAGATAAAAAGTTGAGTTTTTAACCTATCTATCTGGGATATATATATAATTATTTTAAACATTGTACTAATTATAGTATAACAAAGCGAGAAATGCCCTCTGCTATCCGTCATTTTATTCCGTTACATTAATTTATCACGCATGAAGATACTGTTTCGAAAAGCGTCAGCATAAAAATTTAATACTTTTCTCTTACTTGTTTGAATAATTACGTAAGATTTAAACAGTGATATTAAGATGGTTACAACAATCATTTTTAAAAAATCTTTACATTTTGCAAACTTGTGATTCAATCCACTGAGTACAGTTTTAAATATACACCTTAGCCAAAGAAATAAAGCACAAAAATAGGCCAAACCTACAATAATTGGTGCAGTAAGTCGGATCGAAGTGCGGTTTTTTGCATTCGATTCAGGAAGCTACCACGAAAGTTTGTGAACATAGCCACTTTATAAGAAGTCAAAATTACATCGGTGCATAAAAAATATGGATTTTTTAAAAGTGCATTCACTGGCTCGATTAAAAAAAAAATGTATAACTCGGTGAATAATAACAGAAATGGGCCGAATATAAGTACTCGGGGGTTTTTGGAGTCGCTGAACACGAATTGATATCCGTAATGACCCCCGGAGTACCTGGGGCCCAGGGCGGATGACATCAACCTCATCTCCTGGAATTTTCCGTAAGTACAAAACAACATTGATCGAAACTCGTTACTCGGGGGGTTTTTGGGGTCGCTGAACACGAATATAATATCGGCGATGATACTAGGAGTAACTGGGACCCAGTACGGGTAATACCTACGTCACCTCCTGGAATTTTCCATAAATTCAGCTCGAAATTGATCGAAGCTAGTTACTTGGGGGTTTTTGGGGTCGCTAAACACGAATATAATATCGGCGATGATACTCGAAGAACCTAGGGGCCAGGACGGGTAATATCTATATTTCCATAAGTACAATACAAAATTGATCGAAACTCGTTAATCGAGGGTTTTAGGGGTCGCTGAACACGGATGTAATATCGGCGATAATCATTGAAGAAACTAGGACTCACGATTCACTTACCCAAAATTCCTGGAGTAACGAGTTTCCATCTCCTTTTGACAATCTTACTTATTTATTTGACTAAATATAATACGTGACGTATATAATATGGATGCTTTCTGCATCCGCACGAATTACCGAAGTCGGTTTTGCATGCGCTGAATATCCAGGAGATGCCGTAGTTATTACCCGCCCTGGGCCCCAGGTACTCCGAGGATCATCGCCGATATTATATTCGTGTTCAGCTACCCCAAAAACCCCCCGAGTAAAGAGTTTCGATCAATTTTTTATTGTACTTACGGAAAATTCCAGGAGATGAGGTTAATGTCATCCGCCCTGGGCCCCAGGTACTCCGGGGGTCATTACGGATATCATATTCGTATTCAGCGACCCACCCCCGAGTACTAAAATTCTGCCCATTTCTGTGATTATTCACCGAGTTATAACTTTTTTTTAAATCGAGCCAGTGAATGCACTTTTAAAAAATGCAATTTTCTTATGCACCGATGCAATTTTGATTTGTTATAAAGTGGCTATGTTCAGGAACTTTCGTGGTGGCTTCCTAAATCGAATGCGAAAACCGCATTTCGATCCGACTTACTGCGCCAATTATGGTAGGGTTAGTACTTTATTTCCTCGCCTATCTAAAGAATGAATAGAAGGACCTTCTGCAACCAAATCCAGAAAATTATTACGAGAAACGTCTCCGCCTATAATAACCTAACATCCAAAAATTATATTTTAGTAAAGATTGCACTTTGGATCAATATCCAAAAATTATATTTGGCTACATGATTTTGCTACATACAAAAAAAGATATTTATGATTTAAGGAAATAAAATCAATAACTTCAATACAACCGTAGGCTACCAACGGAAAATAAATTCTCTTATAATAAAATTAAAAGGAAATAAAATCAGTGACCTCTTCTAAAATTCATATGTATTTTGTGTAAATTTAAATAGCTTAGTAAATAAAAATACCATGTTCGTGATTTACCAGCTCAAAGCGACAATGTGTAGCAGATTAAGGCATATCGAGACGGCCTGTTTAAAAACGTAAATTGCTAGTGTTGATACGTCCTACAAGTCGGGGTTAATCGACGTAAACATGTTTGTTAGAAGTTACTGAAAATGAGGCTTGCGTAGTAGAAGGAGCCTGAAAGATTGAAACGGAATCTCCCAAATAATCAATCATACTTCAGATTATTCAAACTTTCGTGTATTGCGAAATGAGTGAACACTTTCTCCTCTGCAAAGAACTTAATCAATCAATAGAAATTTTTACAACGTTCACAATGAACGTAATGGTGTTGGTTGTTACATCGATTGATATTATTTAATAAACAATTCCAAACAAAAATATGTACGAGGTTTTTAAAACACAAATTCCACACATCTAGACCTAAGTTAAAAATACAAATTCACTTACCAACTAAATAAATCAAGTCATAAATTTAAAAAAAAAACAAAGGAATTGTATTAAATAACTGTAGTTAAAGAATGAGAATTTAATAAAACTAAGGAACTGAATAAAATAATAATAATAAAATAATGACTATAAAATCAAGATTTAATCCAAATTATTTATTCTAATTTAATTCATAGTATATTATGTAAAACTGTACTAAAAAAATGAATCTTTAGTATTTCTAATTATCTCTTAGAAATATATTTTTAAAAGTTTACTTTTAGTTTTATTTTTGTAAATTTAACTATTTTTTAGTTATAATAATAGTCTTCTAATTCTGTTCTTTGTCTACAGCCGCAGTGAAAATAAAAGTAATTAAAGGTTTAAAGGAATTCTAATGGCCATAACTTATATATACCGGTAAGGACCGGAAACGTACGAAACCATATTACCATTGATATGAATATTCTTGCTATTCGGTTTTTTAGCATCAAGTTATGTTATTTATTAAATTAAAAGCAATAAAAAGATTTTAACAAAGTGAAAAGCACTGTTCTAAAAAAAACTAAATAATAAATAACATTCAGTGAAATAATTTACAGCCAAATTATACCTTTCTATCTTTGGCATTGCCTTTGAACTATTCACCTCGTAATCCAGTATTGCCAACACACCCCGACTAAATATCTCTGCTAATTTACACAAGTTTGTATTCAATTTAAAGGTAATTACACACCCTCAGCTTGTTATATGGCAATTCAATGTTATCGATGGGGGAAATTTACATCCGTACGCCTGCAATTTGTGTTCGGAGCTGAATGTGTAATCAATTCTCCTTTATATTGCTCAACTTGTATTGTTTCATATCGTAAATACGTTCGAATTGCAAAGAACATGCACTACTAACGTCAAAAAATGTTTTAATAGATTATTTAATATTAAAACGCTTGATAAGCAAGAGACTAATGTTAAAATTTTTAAAAATATTTATTGTAGACCTATTATACAAATTACAAATTATCATTGTTGAAATACTTGAAATTTTATAAGACGAATATTAAATCGAAATAAGAAATTTGATGAGTGTTATGTAGCTCTAGAACTGTAATAAACTGAAATGGACTTTACTTCTGTTTTTTTCTTTGCAGTTTAAAAACATGTCTGAACTCAATGCAACAAAGTAGACCCTCAATGCAAGAAAAGTCATTGCTCATATCAAAGGAGGGACGGTAGTTGCAAGAAACTCTATGGCCACCGAAGCATGTAAGTGTACTTCAGGGAATAGACTATATCTCCCCAGTCAAATATGTTACATAATTTTCAAAGATTTACTAATTTAATTCTACCTGACCTCCCTCACACCTCTAACAGGCTATTTGAGTTTTTCCCATGAATTGAAACATAACAGTGAATTATATATGACATACTTACAAAATCGGAGGATAATATTGTGGTGCGAGTAAAATATCCTATAACTCAAAAGTTGTATCAGAATGGTTAGGATAAAGCGCTGTACATTTAAATAGATAAAGTAACCATCTTTTAAAATTAAACTTAATTAAGTGCAAACTCATTTTAAATGTAGTTGTACAAAGGAATTTAAAGTGGACCTATACATCTACTTTATTATTTTACATAGGCTTGCAGGTATTCAGTGTATATTTAGTTCTAGTGGGTAGTCAATTTAGTGGCTACTTAATACTATTCTATGTATTTAGTTTTTGGTGGGCTACATGATCATTTGAAGTGCTATCGTGATCATTTCAACCAAAACGCATTTTATGCCATTTATGACAAAACATATAGTGGCTCTTTAATGATAACCTTATGGAAACTCCCCATTCCCCTACACTGTCGAAATCAAAGAGATCATAAATTTAAATTGATAACTGGTTGGCCTAAAATTGAAACAAATTTTAAAGAATAAATAACCGTAGCATTGTACACCGTATGGTATCATGATTAATAATTAAATATACGTATATGTGTTTTTAAGAGATAAATTACACTAGGGTACTTAAGACTATTCTGTAGATTAACAGTAAGATGATATAGGTTTAGATACATATAATCGTAATGAAAATGTTTCCCTAACGACTTGTAAACGTTTAGAGAAGTACTTTTTTTTTTAATTTACTAAGGCCTTTTGATAATACAGTACTAAGAAGATTCTATATTATAGTAAATCGCCAGTGCATGCCTATGAAGCAACCGCTACACTGCCAAAGATCACTCAGGGGAATCGAAAACTGTATGTGTCAATAGCCTAAGTTGCCTATATATTTGCTTAAGTTATAGGTTCTACTACATAAACCATAAATCGTTAATTTATCAAGTTCAGACATTTTGCTGATGCACAACGGTAAAAGTCAAAATAGTGAACTAAAAATCTTGCAAAAAATTATTTTCAATTAAACAAACACACAACAAACTAGTCGCCTTCCCCAGTGCTCGGTTAGTGCAGTAGTAGGTAAGCACTGGGGAAGGCAACTAGTTTGTATTGTGTTTGTTTATTAAAACTAATTTTTGGTGAGATTTTGAGTTCGCTTTTGACTTTTACATTTGAGAATAGTTCTCACTAGCTAAACTCTAAGTAACTAGTTTTACTGATTGTTAACGTCAACATAATCCAAAAGAATATTTTCCACTCAAGATTAGTTTTCAATTAAATTCGACAATGAAAGCTTTGAGAAAATTTAAATTCTTTCTTTTTCATGATTTTCAATCAGTTCACCAAAACCATAAAATAAATCGAAATAAAGCTAATACGACATTTTTTGATAATACCTATTTTTTTATATAAATATTAAGGTCTTATTATTTTAGTTAATTAAAATTCAAAATAAAAAAAAAATATATGAAAAGTAGTTTAAACATTCGAGTTTGTTCTATACACCTTGTAATAAGTTAATTTATGTATTTTCAAAACTTTAATGATTGCACCAAAATTCATGATAAAATTAATAAAACCTAATAAACTGAGAGACGGTTTTCAGAAACAAATCGAATAGCGTCACAAAATATTCGACGATTCTTTACAGATTTCAATAAATTACAACTCTTTTTACGACAAAATCCAATCAGAGTTTATAGCAGTTCAGTTATCAGCAAATTGAATCTCTGACTTCAGTAATTGTACATTTCCATCAGCATCGGCACGCAACATTGTGATAACGTCGTTTCATTGGTATTTTTTAACTCTGAAGTAAACAACCAGTAAGGAGTATTTTGCTGAATAAAACTTCGCCATAAAATAAGTTGTGTTTGTTAAACAAAGTAGAAATAAATATAATATTTGTAACATGCGATATAGGAAATTTTATTTGGTTACACGCTCTGATTTAAAGAAAAACATAGTTTAATTATTGTTAACGGATAGTAATATATATTATTTCATCTTTTCCTTTGTCTTTCCATTCATTCTCTTAACTGTAATTTCACATAATGCTTGTTATACTCTTGCCTAAAACTTTTGTTTTAGAGTTTGTTGTTTTTAAAATATATTTGTAAACTTTACCTAGCAATATTAAATATTCAAAGGTATCATTTTTTCCTGACTTCTTTTACAATATTTTGGTAATTGAACGAAATAAACGTCTAACAATTTTTGTTTACAATGCATGAGATCTTGTCTTACCGATCTAAATACCCCTAGTGTTCTTATCTGTTGTAGAATCGCCGAAAGTAATTGTTCAGTTTCTACATCGACAGAGGATTAATTTAGCGATCTAATAAAAGAACAAGTATGAGTTCATATTTTATGAAATACTGGTTAATGAAAGGTTATTTTTGTCTATTAAACATTTTTTAATATAAAAATTAGTTTGTAATATTGAATCGCAATTTTATAACGGAATATAAAAAATATTATTTTGTATTCCAATATAATAAATGGTTCCTATTTTATTTACTGCACGAGTAAATTATGTATATATAAATATATATATATATATATATATATATATATATATATATATATATATATATATAATTAAATTAAATGACACTTTCATAAACAAGAGTTTTTTATTTTAGTTATCTTCTGGACTCATGATGTAGTCATAGAACTATAAGATACTTAAAACACTTTGATGATGCTGTACTGCCAATCAGCGAAAAGCTTCAATGTATGAAGAAAACTAAAATAAAATTTTTTTGTTTATGTAAGTGTCATTTAATTTAATTGTATATATATATATATATATATAATTAAATTAAATGACACTTTCATAAACAAGAGTTTTTTATTTTAGTTATCTTCTGGACTCATGATGTAGTCATAGAACTATAAGATACTTAAAACACTTTGATGATGCTGTACTGCCAATCAGCGGAAAGCTTCAATGTATGAAGAAAACTAAAATAAAATTTTTTTGTTTATGTAAGTGTCATTTAATTTAATTGTATATATATATATATAATTAAATTAAATGACACTTTCATAAACAAGAGTTTTTTATTTTAGTTATCTTCTGGACTCATGATGTAGTCATAGAACTATAAGATACTTAAAACACTTTGATGATGCTGTACTGCCAATCAGCGAAAAGCTTCAATGTATGAAGAAAACTAAAATAAAATTTTTTTGTTTATGTAAGTGTCATTTAATTTAATTGTATATATATATATAATTAAATTAAATGACACTTTCATAAACAAGAGTTTTTTATTTTAGTTATCTTCTGGACTCATGATGTAGTCATAGAACTATAAGATACTTAAAACACTTTGATGATGCTGTACTGCCAATCAGCGAAAAGCTTCAATGTATGAAGAAAACTAAAATAAAATTTTTTTGTTTATGTAAGTGTCATTTAATTTAATTGTATATATATATATATATATATATATATATATATATATATATATATATAATTAAATTAAATGACACTTTCATAAACAAGAGTTTTTTATTTTAGTTATCTTCTGGACTCATGATGTAGTCATAGAACTATAAGATACTTAAAACACTTTGATGATGCTGTACTGCCAATCAGCGAAAAGCTTCAATGTATGAAGAAAACTAAAATAAAATTTTTTTGTTTATGTAAGTGTCATTTAATTTAATTGTATATATATATATATATATATATAATTAAATTAAATGACACTTTCATAAACAAGAGTTTTTTATTTTAGTTATCTTCTGGACTCATGATGTAGTCATAGAACTATAAGATACTTAAAACACTTTGATGATGCTGTACTGCCAATCAGCGAAAAGCTTCAATGTATGAAGAAAACTAAAATAAAATTTTTTTGTTTATGTAAGTGTCATTTAATTTAATTGTATATATATATATATATATATATATAATTAAATTAAATGACACTTTCATAAACAAGAGTTTTTTATTTTAGTTATCTTCTGGACTCATGATGTAGTCATAGAACTATAAGATACTTAAAACACTTTGATGATGCTGTACTGCCAATCAGCGAAAAGCTTCAATGTATGAAGAAAACTAAAATAAAATTTTTTTGTTTATGTAAGTGTCATTTAATTTAATTGTATGTATATATATATATATATATATATATATATATATATATATAATTAAATTAAATGACACTTTCATAAACAAGAGTTTTTTATTTTAGTTATCTTCTGGACTCATGATGTAGTCATAGAACTATAAGATACTTAAAACACTTTGATGATGCTGTACTGCCAATCAGCGAAAAGCTTCAATGTATGAAGAAAACTAAAATAAAATTTTTTTGTTTATGTAAGTGTCATTTAATTTAATTGTATATATATATATATATATATATATATATATATATAATTAAATTAAATGACACTTTCATAAACAAGAGTTTTTTATTTTAGTTATCTTCTGGACTCATGATGTAGTCATAGAACTATAAGATACTTAAAACACTTTGATGATGCTGTACTGCCAATCAGCGAAAAGTTTCAATGTATGAAGAAAACTAAAATAAAATTTTTTTGTTTATGTAAGTGTCATTTAATTTAATTGTATATATATATATATATATATATATAATTAAATTAAATGACACTTTCATAAACAAAAGTTTTTTATTTTAGTTATCTTCTGGACTCATGATGTAGTCATAGAACTATAAGATACTTAAAACACTTTGATGATGCTGTACTGCCAATCAGCGAAAAGCTTCAATGTATGAAGAAAACTAAAATAAAATTTTTTTGTTTATGTAAGTGTCATTTAATTTAATTGTATATATATATATATATATATATATAATTAAATTAAATGACACTTTCATAAACAAGAGTTTTTTATTTTAGTTATCTTCTAGACTCATGGTGTAGTCATAGAACTATAAGATACTTAAAACATTTTGATGATGCTGTACTGCCAATCAGCGAAAAGCTTCAATGTATGAAGAAAGCTAAAATAAAAAATTGTTGTTTATGTAAGTGTCATTTAATTTAATTGTATATATATATATATAAAACAAAAAAAATTCATCCAATGATTACAATATATTTTTTCATTTATTTGTACATTTTTAGTATGAGTTGATATCATGAGCTGTATTACATTACAAACATACACTAACAAGTTTGTTCACAAGTTTCTCATAACTATTTATTCAAATAATTTCGGTTCCAACAGAGGCAGAGCTTATAATAAGCTATAAACATAAACGCAAAGATTAGAAGTTTAAATATCACTGAAGCACTTTAACAGGAACAAGTTCCATGAATGTGGTGCAGTTGTGTAAAAACCGTACAGTATCTGAATGTTGTAGATATGAGGGAAACCGATGATCCGTAAAAGAAAACATCAAAAAACAATTCGATTCAAAGACCATCCAAGGGAGAAATTATTTTCACTATATTCTGTATTTAATTTTAAAAAATCTTACACTTTTATTCAACTTATACAAAAATAACTTCGGCAATCCTTAAAGTGAAATATTTCACTTTCTAGTATTCAGACAAATTTTTCAATCATTTACGTTCAATTTATTCCGTAAATCTTGCAATTCAATATTCTACCTCATATTTTTCTCACTAAACCAGATAACCTTAAGAAAACAAATGCCATTTTGCCGAACTTACTAATATTTTAAATTAAATTATTCAATCGTAAAGCTTAAGAAATATTATCATGATCAGCAATAAAAAAGTTTGAACTCGTATATTTAAAAAAGTTTTGCAAGAAAAGTAGTAAATTTGTGGAGTTACTCGTTCTGTTTTTTTTTTTTTTATCATTGCCTTTCGTCAGCCTAAACTGATGTTCCCGGCAAATATAATCGCAGGACTGTACTCTACTGTTAATTCGGTTAGAGTAATTAGTCTAACCAAAGTCTCCAAAATCTTGGTCAAAAGTAACGTAAGATTAAAATTTGTTTTTAAATTAATATTTTGTTTTAAAGTACCCTCATTATAGTTTTAATGCATTTCATAGGTATTATTTGAAACCTGCAAATAGTATTCCAAGTGAAGGCGAGAAAAAGTGAAATAATATTTTCAAAATCTTTAACTTGAAATTCATTTATAATATTATTAATAAACTCAAATGACTCTAATAAAATGATTTTATGGAAAATATAAACAGAGAAGGAAATTTGATAATACGTACATCGCGCATTCTTGGCAAAGAAAGCACGTAAAATAGGATAAAAGGAGGGATTGTGTTTCTGAAATCTGTGATGCACACGATGAATTTTCCCAGATGGTCTAAAGATCTCATCAGGTAACAAAAAATACCCCCTTAACTGTTATGTCTTTATGCTATGAAAACATAAGAGTAATTTGTTTCGTAAACGTAAACATTACTTCTATAAATATAAATACTAGCGTTACACGGAGGACGTTGCTGCGCCTGAAGTCATACTTTTATAATTATTAATTAATTTTACGATAAGAGACGCAAGTCAAACATCTAAATAATTATATTTCATTTACTGCAATGCTAGAGGATAGGGCAATGTTTTGGTCATTTCATTAGGAGTATAAACGTACAAATTTTTAGGTGTCCCAACACGTGAGCACGCAACATATAACTGTCCATGAGAAAAGCAGGAATATTCCAAATTTAATTTAATTCCACACACACACGCGCGCGCACACACACACACACACACACACACACACACACACACACACACACCACACACACACACACACACGCACACACACACACACATACACACACACACGCACACAAACACACACACACACACACACACACACACACGCACACAAACACACACACACACACACACACACACACACACACACGCACACGCACACGCACACGCACACGCACACGCACACACACACACACACACACACACACACGCGCGCGCACACGCACACGCACACGCACACACACACACACACACACACACACACACACACGCACACAAACACAAACACACACACACACACACACACACACACACACACACACACATATATATACACACCATGAAACAAAATACAGAACGGTGATAAAATGTTTCAGTCTATCTATCTACCTATATGCAAATGTATAACACTTGAAATGTATCCAGGCCAGTTTTCATCCTGTCCTGAATAGAGTTGTAGTTTTATTATTTACTTTATCCGTCTTTCTGTATTTTAAATCTTGGTTTTTTACATGTATTACTTTAATACTTTTAAAATAGCGTGTGACACACCCTTAAACAGGAGTAAATAGTTATTCCGAATAAGCTAAGTGAAACTTAAATTCAATGTATGTAAAAATACTGTCCTAGATTCATTGGAAATTCAATTAAAAATTAAGACAATACAAATTATTTGATGTTTAACTTATATAATTAAAAAAAAAATATTTTCAATAAATTATTCAAAACTAAATAAAGAAAATCGCAGGAAAGGTTTGAGTTTAGATTGAATGGAAAGGAGTTTTTAATCCAAATTATTTATTTTTATTCAATGCACTACAAGGTCCGTATAATCCTTTCTTCACTTAGAATCTTGTCAACTGTAAAGGTTCTTCCAAATTTAATTTTAAATCCTTTTTATGCATTTAATGTTCGTAAAATGAAGTACATTCTTATGAATCAATGAATGACCTTAAAATACGCTCTTATTTTTATTTTCAGAAATGAATCAAGAATTGAAGTTCGTAATTATATATTTTTCAAATATGTTCATTATACGTTTATTTAAAGTTCCAAAGAATTTTTCTTTATATTTTTAGTGATAATACATGAGTTTATTATATCTAATTTCTTTTTTTAATATTATCTACATAAATGATTATTATAGGCGTTTTTATGCTCATTTTATGCTATTTTTTTTCCCATGCGGTATAATATTTACATTGAAATTTCATTTTTTGGTGAGAACACTAGTGGTAGATAAATGGGTACAAGTAGGTACTGATATTACGACTGGACTGATAATGTTTGTTAACTAAAGCAACTGTGTTAAGTAGCTACATAAAAATAAGGTTAAACGATCAGAAGATTTATTATTTTATGATTCAAAACATGCGGTATTTTTATTATTGAGCAAACTTAAAGAGGAAATTAGTAGATAAGACTGATTGTGTCCTCATTTCCCTTTAAAGAGTAAAGTAATTAGAATGTATAACTGGTGGGGTTGTAATTCTGGTGTAGGCCTACCTATTGTGCATTTCGTAATAACAGACTCAAGTCAGAGAGTCATAGGTTAGATCCTATTTGATTTTCTCCATATTTATTTGTTTCTCAAAAAAAAAAGTTACAACCAATAAACTCAGATATAAAGAATGTAAGAGTACGAGTTTAATGGAAGATCTTTTACATTGAACTTCAAATTATTATTATTGTAGCATTTGCTGGAATAATGGGCGTTTCATGAATTTAATTTCAATTATGAATTTTTTAAAGTTTAGGAAATCAATTGTTAAATATTTAAAGTCGTTGATTAAAAAAAGAATGGACATATAAATTGAAAATTTAGGCCTACACAAAAAGTATATTTGTCTGCGAAGAATGGTAACGTTTTGGCCAGGCTAAATAAATAGCTTCTAAGTAAATTAACCAAGGCAACAAAGAAAATATGCTAAAAAAATGGTCTAATTCTAAAAGTTGGTAGCTATGTTTGAATGTATACCAAAAGACTGGTGGTCGAAGGTGAGAGTTTGCGGAGGAAGGTTGTTTTTGTGTGTATTTTCCAGTGTTTGTCAAATATCTTAGAAAATATTAGTTCATTATGTGTTGTATACAAAATAAAAGTACTTGCAATTTCATACTGGGTTGGTTTTAATATTTTTTTTCTGTGGGATCAATGGTTCACAAGATAAAAATGGAACCAACTCATATATGTTTTAACAGGTTTGTTATATTTCGTATTTAATATTAATTAAACACATGTTTTTACTGTTAATTACATAAAAAAATATCAATATTTTATATGAATTATCATGTTTGACTTTTTTAATAAAACTCACAATAGGCAGATCAAAAAATGTTGATACTCGAGTTTAAACTGGTACCGCACCCTCGTAGCGCTTGGCTGTGCCGCGCAACCCATCGAAAACCAGTTAGGTTGCGGAAAATGTCCTTGCACAAGAGAGCCAAGGGGTAGCAATTTCACGCGCTAATACATCCAGGTACCGATTCGATCAGACATCAATATAATTTTTTAAAGACTCATAACAAATTTATTGCGTTAAATTGTCAATTTATAGCTTAAGAGCTACAATTCAAGCTTTCATTGCTATTTTTATCTTAATCCTATCCCAAAATAAAACACTTTGACAAAAATCACAACAACTTTTTTTGTAATTAAGGACAAATTTTGAAATTCATAAATATGGTATACAAGTATACAACCTATTAAATTTAGCACCTATTAAATGGTGCTACAATCTATTAAATTTTTAACACGATTGGTTTAATAGTTTTTATATTATAAATTTTCAAAATCTGGCATTGTCTGAAAAATGGAAAAAACTGGTACTTTTTTCATTCAACCCGCTGAAAGAAAAAGTTAAAACTGCAAAAAAAATTAAGTTTACATAGACGCAAAAATAAATTTATGAAATTTTGGTGCATCTTGTTTTGTTATAAGTATATGTGTTGCCTTGTAGTAAAAGCTTAAACTCGAGTATCAACACTTTTTGACCCGATAATAGGAGGGTGTGGCGTTTGGGTGATGGGGCTTCGGCATCTTTTGCGACTGACTGACTCATCGACTTTAAGTATTTATGAACTTGTTTTTGCTGCAAAAAAGAAAGATGAGAACCAAATTAAAAAAGCGTATCAATATCTCACGCTGTTTCATTTCTCCTAACACTAATGCATTCCATGAAAATCTCTGGTAGACTGACAAAAGGGAGAAGAGTTAGCGACTTCGTACTAGCAAAGTGGATAGAGGGATCACCTGCAACAACAACCATCTGCTCCTCTTTAGAAGAATTCTCTGGAGGGGTATTCTCGACAGGTGAGCAACATGTCGATTTCCGAGTGCCCCCTCCGACCACTGAGAACTATTAGTATGTTGCTTAGGACACCTCCCTACACAACCGTACCAACTTTCAGAGCTAGACTATTTTTATTCAGGAAAACGCCAAGTTTTTGTTTTGTTTCCCTGGACTTAACATATTTATCCCGTATAAAACATCCTAAATATATATGCATTATCACTTATATTTATTACGTTTTCCGTTTGTATATGCTTTAAACGCTTATTGCGGTAAACGCATATCGTACTTTATAATCATTCTACCAAACTGCACCCCTCAGCGGTAGGTCAACCGAAGAGAAATCAATAACATGGCTCAAACCCTCTTAATACTAGTACAACAAATAAAACAATATAATGCACGTAAAAATAATTTAAGAATACAAACAGTTTTATAAATAAAAATTCACAAGACGGAAAATGGTTTGTTTTCAATATTTTTGGCAAATCAATCTTTTGTTTTTCTATATGCCTTGTACGAAATTATGATAGCTTATTACTTAGCCCCGTTCAGTAGGAACATGTCTGTAGAACCTGTTATTTGTTCGTTTTTACAGCCAACGTTTTACGGTTAGTTTTACGCACCAAAGGCTTTTTCTTCTTTTCCTTATTGGATTTTATGACTCGGGTCATCAATATCCCGTAATGATAGACTCCGGAAAAATTGTTTAGTCATTGCCTCGTAAAGCGGAATGGAAATCATTTTTGAAACACATTATAATATTAAGCATCCATAACATTTTACAACAGTTGGTTGTAGTTCACATTGTGTAGGCCTACTACATGTCTTACTTCTATCAAAACGCCTAATCGCGCATTTATGACGGGGGTTTATTTCTTCAAGATAAAGATCAAAAATTCAAACAACACAAACTATTCTGTTTGATTTTCCGATCGTGTAAAACGTATCGTGAACTAGTTCTAACACACACATAAACAAACACATATAGATCCAAAAAGATTTCACTACATATATATATATATATATATATATATATATATATATATATATATATATATATATATATTATAAAATACTAACTAAATTAATGTGAAAAAACATTTGTATTTAAGGAATAACATAAGAACATGCTGTAGAATAGTCCTATCGAAATTATTATCCATCTCATGTTTTTAGCAAAATTGAAAGCTAGATAGATTCGGGAGAAATGGCCGCTAACATGGGTGGTAAAAAAAACTGCTCGGTAAGATAGAAGAGATTATAAACTTAATTCAATCGCCACAAAAAACACTTGTAATCTTAAAAAAATTTAAATTGTAATTCAGTAACTTTATTGTGTACGTAATCGGTTATTTTAGTAAGGTTAGCTTCTAGCCTTTGTAAAGTTAACTGAGTAACTTTATCGATTTCTAGAAAGTAATTGTGTATATTTATCGATTTATTCCTAAAACATTCCCTTTTTCCTGGTGAAACATTTTATTAAGTTATGTAATTGATTCTTGATAGAAAAATGAAAATTGTAGTTGGAAAAATATAAATTTAGTACAAGTCTGTCGAAAGATTTACGTAAACATTCAATATGCCATTGGTTACAGAAAAGCCACTCTTGAAAAAATGGCAAAGTATCAATATTTGTTCGGCTTTGTTTATAGATATGTGTAAAACCAAATAGACCAAGCAGGATAAGTAAATTAACTTCACAGACCCCAAAAATCAAGCAGGTGCCATCATAAGCTCTCCTGGAGTCTACAATATAAGAAAATAATTTCTAACGTTTGACGTATATTTAGAGACCATCAAGTAATATTGCCACAATCATTCAAGGTTTAAGCGGTTCAACCACCCACAAGATATCTTTTAGGAATTTTGATATTTCTTTTAGCAACTTCTAATTATTTTCAAAACATTGCTTTGTGATTCGATTTTAAATTGGAATGGTCCTTCGCAGCCAAAATAAAATCATTTAACATATAATTCTTTAAATCAAACATAAACTCACAAATACAAAACAACACAAATTACAAAACCTAGATATACATCGTAGACGAAAACCAAATGTTAAAAACATGTATTAAATTATTTATATTCAAATGCCTTTTAACAACTAAAAAAACTGCGTATAATTATTAGAAATTTGGTAAGGTGATCTCAGCGTAAAAGAGTTTACTCTCCTACAAATTGTTTACAAATACAAAACAAATAATTCCCTTGTTGA
>JBAIZL010000085.1:420000-477500 GCA_036971475.1 Prosapia bicincta
TATTATGTTGATTTACTCAAATATTATTACAATTTTTTACAAAATTACCTCTCTGCTTCCGTTCAGAGTTTCGTGTACCAAATCTAGAGTAGGCCTATGTTTTAAGTACATGTTGGAGAGTTCAAGAAACACATCTAATTCAAATGTTAAAATGACTCGTTTTTAATCAGCTCATTAACAACGGAGTTGTGTCAAAATGGAGAATAAATACCATTAAACTAAATGTTCTCCAAATATTTATTATCTTAAAATGGATTTTTTTAAAAAATGATCTGGGAACGCAGGGGAGTCCCGACAGAAGTGATAACAATATATATATATATATATATATATATATTATTTTCCTATACAAGTCCTAGATTAGATTGAAACATTTTAATATATTATCCGTATGAAATATTTCCAGTCCTTCCTTTCTTTCTTTATTTATACGGTTGCAGCAATTAAAATACAAGTAGAGAAATAAGAAAATGCTTTTCACTAAAATATTGATAGCCTCAATTGTCGACCAAATTTGATTTGTTTTTACATCATGATAACATCATTGAAACATTTACCTTCTTTACTAAAGAACCTTAACGACTTCTCTATTAAAATTGAAAGTTTGTATTTAATCACAAAATATTACCATGGATTAGATTAGACAATTTGTTCGTATGCAATCCGCGCCTCCTGTTATCGGCGAGGTATGGCAGGTTATTAATAAGAAGATTATACTAAAATATGATTGCGCATTGGGTTCAGCATGTTAAAACATTAAAATGAATTTATCATTATATAATTCACATCGATTTAGAAGAAATAAAAAATTGACTGCATCCTAACACCAAAATACACCGCTTTTTGAAAATACAAGTATTACCAATTGAATGTTATAATATAAAAAAAATACCAACTGACTAAAAGCTGGTAAACTTTACGTATTCAAGTTATAAATAGGTAAAGAAGTAGGCAATGTGTTTTGAGACTGTTTAAATATTTGCATACTTTTTTTCTCGCTTGTAGAACGTTTACCGCAAAACTTTTGTTTTGTTGTTAAAAGTAGTATTTATTATTTAAACTCAGCGAGGCCGTTTCGTGTATTTTTATAAATGTTGGGCTGCAACCCTTGGCTAATCCTTGATTTAGCGCTTCCACCCTTGCTAAGGATAATGAAAAGTAAAGTCGCTTTTAAGCTTGGAAGGAGTTTTTCGAGTGCATAAACATACTTGTACTTTAAGACTATAATTTTAATTTTAATTATATCTTAAATAATACATTTCAATGCTATAACAAGTTATGAACATGTACGTAATGGTAATTAATTAATATTACGAAGTTGTACTTAAAATAGCGATACACTCGCACACGCAGACACACAACATACACGCACACACACCGCAAACACACAAACACACTTCGCGTTTATTTATAGTCTTCACTAAATTTGGTAAATGAATTGAATGTTGACTATTTATTACAATTGCCGGTTGGATCCTAAAATCTCCAACTCGTAAGGAGGAGTTTAACATATTCAGAATAGTTTGTAAGGTAAATAGTACTTTAAATAACCAATAAAAACTTGTATAATTTCATGACAAGATAGAATAAAACTTACAACATGTAAGTGGAACTTTAGTAGCGTATTTGAGTTAGCATCCTAAAACAAATATATCAGATGATAGGTTATAAGACGTACGAGTATGTCTTATATGGGATTGGTATATACAAAATTATCGAAATTAATGTCACGTTAGGTTAGGTTACATTAAGTAAGCTCAAGTATGAATCTAAACTACTAAAAATAAAGTATAACCTAGTTTATTATTTAAGGAAATGTTTTGTTTTATGGAAAAAAACATAAGTTTTAAATAAATATCCGCTATTATTTCTAGATGACCTTTTAGTTTTGTCAAATAGAAGACCAGAATAAAACAAAAATTGAAATAGCAAAAGTTTAAAATAGTAAAGATTTTGTAGCGTTGTGATAGATGATGATAATAAATACAAATGTGATGTAGGCTATATGTGCGTATAGTTAACTCATAAGTTCGCATATATAGATATACCAAGTGATAGAGTACGTCTTCGGATTATTTAATTACTTTAATGTGAATTCATTTTAAATATTTACTTTCTAAACCAAAATTCTGTTTTAGAATGTTATTCATTATTTTTGTAAATGAAAAGAAGATTTTATTCTCTTTTAAGAAACAACTTTTACAACAATGTTTATTGTATCACATTAACATAACATATTTTTCACGCTCTTGAGAATATGTCTTCCTTTATTTTACCATTTTATTGTTAGCATAAAACGTTTTATGGCTAATTATGGTTTAAATTATTACCTTTAATTTTCATTTATGAAGGTTTTATTACTGCCATAATAATTTTAAGAGCTTTTTCTTCTGAGATAATATTAAGACATTTTGTATATCCTGGTATTACGATATAAGAAACATTGCTTTGTTTTGCACTATTATTTTAAAAAATGTATTGCAGATGTATGTACACCCTGATCCTCAAATAATTGAGTAATAAATAACGATGTCAACGAATCCAGGTGAGAGGGTTGTTTTTAAAATTAGATAGAGAAATGGACGAAGAGCGAATATTGTGTAGAACTTAAAAATTACAAATTCATAACGATAAAATTAAAAACTCAGTCTAGATTAATATATATGAGTAAAATAAGGAAGGCATATGAGATTAATCTTAAAACATAAAACATATCAGAAAAGAGTTAAATGTAATGAAGATATGAAAAATGTTTTACATTCAGAAAAATAAGTGGGCCAAATTAAACACAGGAAATAAACTATTTATGTCTCAAAATGAAAAACATATTAATGAACCTAACAGAAAAATATTTAAGTAAAAGACTCAAGATTGCTCCTAGTGACAAAGAACCCTATTCTGTTCCTATTTATATTGTGATATTGTTTTTTAAAAGCAGTTACAGAAGTATATTACTAATTAATTACTAAAGGTTACATCGTTTCTCTTGACTTAACCATAGTATCGTAACAAACACTTGTAGACTACAACACTGAGTTGTAAATCAAAACTAATCAATACTGTGGCGGTTTCGGGGTACTGATAACGCTCAGCACGTGGAAAAATAAAATCCTTTAATAGATAACTAGAATATTGGAGGACGCTCTTAACGTCGCCGTCTAGGCAAGTGGTAACATGGCAACCACGTTAATTATACGCCAGCCATTTCTTTGCGCTTTCCAACATGTCTGTATAACATATACCCTTAAAAGGCAGTTGTGAATTGTTAAAGAATTTCCTTGTGAAAACTCTTGTTAGAGTTTTAGATACGACTCTAGTCAATAGTTGTAAATAAAATGCGCTCAGCTGCAATGGCTTTCTCTTGTAAAAAATACAAAGCGTAACAACAAATAGAAATAAAAATCCAGTCACAGATTATCCGCTGCATGTATTATCGTACTAATTTAGAAAATTAATTCAAAACTCTCTTAAGTATGTGGTTTTGTAGAAATGCAAAACTACTCTACCTCTCGGACTCACTACGGAGTCATGGAAACGGGAAGTGTGTGCCAAACACCCTGTCAGATTCTAAGATAGGATATATAGTAAACTTTTTAAAACTGGTAAAACTATTTTACAATCAGTAATGTTTACATAATTTGTTTAAAATTTATCAATTTTTGTTTCACTGAAAAATAACTTGAAAGAAAATTGTAAAAGTAATATTTTATTAAAATATATCAAAGGAAAATTATAATATTTTTTCCTTATAAATATGTCTAATTATATAGTACATATTTAGTATTGAATTATTATTACGGATTGTTTTATAATAAATTCAGACAAATTTCAAATACAACTCTATATAATTTAGTTGAATATTAAAGGAACAATAAACCAAATACTTTAATTTCTTACGACTAATATGATATTACCATAATTCTCCTAATAGCACGTGTCTAAACAATTTGGTATTTGTGATAATTAGGCTTAAATCATTTTATTTGTTAATTTTAATTATTCCTCTAAATCAGGGGTTCCCAAACTTTTTTGTACCACGCCCCCCTCTGGTTATTTGGAGACCCCCCACGCCCCCCTACACATATCAGCTTTCCATTTTGCAATACCCTATTTCCACGGTGCCGTACATAGCAACTCCTACTTGTACAAGTACATGAACTCGTACAAGTATGTGCCTACTTGATACGGTGAGTAGGTAGATTTTTTGTTCACTGTTGAATGCGGTAACGTGAAATGGAAAGATTCAATAATTGTACGTATGACGAAAATTAAAACAAGTATTACATGAAAAACGAATATAATTACTGATACAAAATTTAACATTGTAACACAGATACATTTTCAATTTAAGGAAGGTGAAACAATAGGCCTACCTACTTACAAAAACAAAACATAAAATGTAATTTAGTGAAATGGGTGCGCTTGCATGTTCTGAATAAGTTGACAGATCCTGGGTTGTGTTTCAGACAAAGCACAGCGTAGGTCACTTTCGACATCAAGTTTTGTTGCGGTACTTTGTTTTGATCGCCACAAGAGTTGAAAACGCTTTTTCGCACATGTATGTTGTTGAAAAAGGCAAGTACATCCGAACAGCTTTCTCTGAAACACTGGGGTAAACTTTTAAGTACTTTAACCAAAATGGGGGCTTGTGTATTTGTTCAAAATCGTATCTTACAGCAGAGTCATTTTTTATTTCTATTCCCTTCTCTTGCAACTCTTCTGGCAGCAACTGTATGTCCATGTGGAACGGATCGGTTGATAGTTTGTAAAACTCCTCTGACAAGTTAGGAAAATACCTGCTGAACTCCTCCTTGAGGTTCTTCAAATGGTCAATTATAAAGTTTTTCAAAAGCCGTCCTTCAAAAACGTCCTCAAAACATGCTTCTTCTGAGACTGATACTACTTTGCTGAAACTTGAATAGTTGCTGGGGCTCATTGACACTTTACGTATCCAAAGTTGTAGTTTCTCAACGTACATCTTGATGGCATCCTGATGTGTTACTACATTTGAGTCTGCATCTTGCAGTCTCAAGTTTAGGTTGTTTAACGTGACAAAAAAATCTGATAAATAGCCCAAAATCACTTGGTTACTGGGTTTTTTTTAACTCTGCACTAAGCTCGTTTTGTTTCTGCTGTGCAAAAAACGTAATCACCTCATCACGGATCTCAAATAGTCTTCCCAACATATTGCCTTTTGATAGCCATCGTACTTCTGTATGAAATAGCATCGTTTTGTGGTCACTTCCTAAATCTTTTCAAAGAACTTTAAGCAGTCGAGTATTTAATGCATTGTTCTTAACGTAGTTGACTACTTTAATACATAGCTTTAAAACAGCATTGAGTTCGTATGGAAGCGTTTTTGCTGCCAAGGCTTGGCGGTGAATAAAACAATGAATCCCAAGCACATCATCATTCTTCTCTTTGACCAACTGCACAAAGCCTGAATGAGAACCCAGCATTGAAGGAGCACCATCTGTGCATACACCAATAAGTTTTATTTTTTTTGTATGAAATTATTTTTGTAATTTTTTTATTTATTTCATTTGGGTGTCACGCCCCCCTGGACTTTCTCCACGCTCCCCCAGGGGGGCGCGCCTCCCAGTTTGGGAACCCCTGCTCTAAATAGACAGATTATTTATAAATGACTTCAGCTGTTAGTTATATTCCAAAGAATATTCGTCTGGACTCGTAGGACCTTTTCAGGAATGTGACAAACATAATAAGAGTTTGAATATAAGTCTCAATTTTTTTTTTAATACTTCATATAACACAATCAAATACTTATAAAATTGTTTTTCCTTTTGAAAAAAAAACAGTTTGTTATGGTACATTCCAATTTAGATGCTATATATGCCGACAGGTTAAGCTTAGATACGGGAGAAAAAAATAAAACTACATCACCCGAACTCACCACTTTAGTGTATGCAATAATGCAAACATCCATTAGTCCAGAACTTCATATTCGTTGCATTCATTATGGTTACCATTCTTTTATTTACCACCCATGACTATGAACCGTCTAATGAGCTAATTGCTACTGATATTTTAATGATTTAGTGTTGAGTATTTTTTCGCGTTTGGTGCTCGTTGTTCCATAAAGCTGAGTGTAATTAATTTTCCCCTTTTTTATTTTATTCAATCGGTTTCATCTAATGTTGCATCTGTTAAGGTTACCCACCCATATCCGGTTGTTTGCTTTATGAATACACTGTCAACTTCTAGACCGACGTATAATTAAAATCTTAATAATTCGTATGACGTCTCAGTACTTGGCAGAATCTTTCTAATCCTATAAGCTATACTAATCTATGTAATTAAAATAATTACTATTGTTGAGTAATACTCCACAAAAATATTGAAGCTGTGCCTCAAACTAGTTCATGATTTACAAGACAATTTGAAAAATTGTCTCAACATTTACTTCTTTTCACGAAAAATATAATAAATGTAACCATTAGCTCTGCAAGGCATGACATTAGGAGTTGCAAAGCATGTGCGGAGAAGGTGCAATAAATTCTTTCGGCGCACACAAACCGTCAGTCGACGGCAACTTTAATATTACATAATGATCCCGACGCCAGCTTTTATAAACGTGCTAAGGCTTGTTCGCTGAAAACAGGGCTTTGATTAAATCCGTCTATATGAAACTGGCGTGGAATTGTGAGGAATCATGTTTATGTATTAAAAATGGATTTGTTTCAGAATAACATTTCAGTAAACAAACGTTTTCCTTTTCTTCCTGACGTTGAAAGAATGTATACGGGAAATACGAAATTGTTATGATATTCTACATTTCTGTTCAGCTAAACACAAATTTTTTTAATATTATTTCTGATATTGTCGTATTTCGTCTTGGTGTGGGTTTTTCATAACCTACTGTATTCCATTCTCCAAACGGAGATTTTCTTAGGCACTTCAATATGAAGAAATATGGTAATGATATGAATAATCGACTTATATTAGTGAACATGGCTACAACATTTATTTGGGGTACTTGTAGGCTTTTATCGATTTATCGATATGTAACACTCCAGTCACAAGAAACAAGTTTACATTTGAGTAAATAATGAATAATAATTAATAGTGATATTAATAAAAGTATAAGGCTTAGTAATAATTCCCGTATCGACCTTAAGTCTCGGAAAATAATAAAATATAAAATGCAATAGTAATAGTAAATGAAGTTAAACACATTTAATACACCGCGTTTTTAAAACGGACTAAAAGTATAAGCCTTAGTAATAATTCCCGTATCGACCTTAAGTCTCGGAAAATAATGAAATATAAAATGGAATAGTAATAGTAAATGAAGTTAAACACATTTAATACACCACGTTTTTAAAACGGACTAAAAAGTATAAGCCTTAGTAATAATTCCCGTATCGACCTTAAGTCTCGGAAAATAATAAAATATAAGATGGAATAGTAATAGTAAATGAAGTTAAACACATTTAATACACCGCGTTTTTAAAACGGACTAAAAGTATAAGCCTTAGTAATAATTCCCGTATCGACCTTAAGTCTCGGAAAATAATGAAATATAAAATGGAATAGTAATAGTAAATGAAGTTAAACACATTTAATACACCGCGTTTTTAAAACGGACTAAAAAGTATAAGCCTTAGTAATAATTCCCGTATCGACCTTAAGTCTCGGAAAATAATAAAATATAAAATGGAATAGTAATAGTAAATGAAGTTAAACACATTTAATACACCGCGTTTTTAAAACGGACTAAAAAGTATAAGCCTTAGTAATAATTCCCGTATCGACCTTAAGTCTCGGAAAATAATAAAATATAAAATGGAATAGTAATACTAAATGAAGTTAAACACATTTAATACACCGCGTTTTTAAAACGGACTAAAAGTATAAGCCTTAGTAATAATTCCCGTATCGACCTTAAGTCTCGGAAAATAATAAAATATAAAATGGAATAGTAATAGTAAATGAAGTTAAACACATTTAATACACCGCGTTTTTAAAACGGACTAAAAAGTATAAGCCTTAGTAATAATTCCCGTATCGACCTTAAGTCTCGGAAAATAATAAAATATAAAATGGAATAGTAATACTAAATGAAGTTAAACACATTTAATACACCGCGTTTTTAAAACGGACTAAAAGTATAAGCCTTAGTAATAATTCCCGTATCGACCTTAAGTCTCGGAAAATAATAAAATATAAAATGGAATAGTAATAGTAAATGAAGTTAAACACATTTAATACACCACGTTTTTAAAACGGACTAAAAAGTATAAGCCTTAGTAATAATTCCCGTATCGACCTTAAGTCTCGGAAAATAATAAAATATAAGATGGAATAGTAATAGTAAATGAAGTTAAACACATTTAATACACCGCGTTTTTAAAACGGACTAAAAGTATAAGCCTTAGTAATAATTCCCGTATCGACCTTAAGTCTCGGAAAATAATAAAATATAAAATGGAATAGTAATAGTAAATGAAGTTAAACACATTTAATACACCGCGTTTTTAAAACGGACTAAAAAGTATAAGCCTTAGTAATAATTCCCGTATCGACCTTAAGTCTCGGAAAATAATAAAATATAAAATGGAATAGTAATAGTAAATGAAGTTAAACACATTTAATATACCGCGTTTTTAAAACGGACTAAAAAGTATAAGCCTTAGTAATAATTCCCGTATCGACCTTAAGTCTCGGAAAATAATAAAATATAAAATGGAATAGTAATACTAAATGAAGTTAAACACATTTAATACACCGCGTTTTTAAAACGGACTAAAAGTATAAGCCTTAGTAATAATTCCCGTATCGACCTTAAGTCTCGGAAAATAATAAAATATAAAATGGAATAGTAATAGTAAATGAAGTTAAACACATTTAATACACCGCGTTTTTAAAACGGACTAAAAAGTATAAGCCTTAGTAATAATTCCCGTATCGACCTTAAGTCTCGGAAAATAATAAAATATAAAATGGAATAGTAATAGTAAATGAAGTTAAACACATTTAATACACCGCGTTTTTAAAACGGACTAAAAAGTATAAGCCTTAGTAATAATTCCCGTATCGACCTTAAGTCTCGGAAAATAATAAAATATAAAATGGAATAGTAATAGTAAATGAAGTTAAACACATTTAATACACCGCGTTTTTAAAACGGACTAAAAAGTATAAGCCTTAGTAATAATTCCCGTATCGACCTTAAGTCTCGGAAAATAATAAAATATAAGATGGAATAGTAATAGTAAATGAAGTTAAACACATTTAATACACCGCGTTTTTAAAACGGACTAAAAGTATAAGCCTTAGTAATAATTCCCGTATCGACCTTAAGTCTCGGAAAATAATAAAATATAAAATGGAATAGTAATAGTAAATGAAGTTAAACACATTTAATACACCGCGTTTTTAAAACGGACTAAAAAGTATAAGCCTTAGTAATAATTCCCGTATCGACCTTAAGTCTCGGAAAATAATAAAATATAAAATGGAATAGTAATAGTAAATGAAGTTAAACACATTTAATACACCGCGTTTTTAAAACGGACTAAAAGTATAAGCCTTAGTAATAATTCCCGTATCGACCTTAAGTCTCGGAAAATAATAAAATATAAAATGGAATAGTAATAGTAAATGAAGTTAAACACATTTAATACACCGCGTTTTTAAAACGGACTAAAAGTATAAGCCTTAGTAATAATTCCCGTATCGACCTTAAGTCTCGGAAAATAATAAAATATAAGATGGAATAGTAATAGTAAATGAAGTTAAACACATTTAATACACCGCGTTTTTAAAACGGACTAAAAGTATAAGCCTTAGTAATAATTCCCGTATCGACCTTAAGTCTCGGAAAATAATAAAATATAAAATGGAATAGTAATAGTAAATGAAGTTAAACACATTTAATACACCGCGTTTTTAAAACGGACTAAAAAGTATAAGCCTTAGTAATAATTCCCGTATCGACCTTAAGTCTCGGAAAATAATAAAATATAAAATGGAATAGTAATAGTAAATGAAGTTAAACACATTTAATACACCGCGTTTTTAAAACGGACTAAAAAGTATAAGCCTTAGTAATAATTCCCGTATCGACCTTAAGTCTCGGAAAATAATAAAATATAAAATGGAATAGTAATAGTAAATGAAGTTAAACACATTTAATACACCGCGTTTTTAAAACGGACTAAAAAGTATAAGCCTTAGTAATAATTCCCGTATCGACCTTAAGTCTCGGAAAATAATAAAATATAAAATGGAATAGTAATAGTAAATGAAGTTAAACACATTTAATACACCGCGTTTTTAAAACGGACTAAAAAGTATAAATTATTATTTCATGACCCTTCTTCAATTTTGAGGGAGAATCGTTAGTGGCCATATATATTTGTAATACTTTGAGAGAAAAACGTATAGCGCAGGCAATTTAAGATGTTTAAGATGAAGTAAATTACAGTGAATCCCATTTCCAATTCACTGAAATCAACTGTCAATTCATCCAGATCGTCTACTTGTATTATTCCCCATGTGTTTCTTTTCAAGTATTACAAATATATCCACAGCCACTAACAATTCTCTTTCAAAATTGTAGAAAGGCCGTTCAAATTTTTTAGTTTTATGTCCGGGTAAAAATTTTAATCGATTTTGTATATATTGGTAAGATTCTGACAAGGACTTATAGAGCGCACGTGTACACAAGCAAATCTAATTGTTTTAAACAGATAATGGGTAAACACATTTCAAGCGAGTAAATGATGCATTGTCATTCGGTCATAAACTGTACTTAAGATTTCAAGTCTGTAGCTCGTCAAATAATTTCAATTTGTTTAAACAAAAATCATATAAACAACCTAGCGGGCAATGAGCAGAAGAAAAATCAGGTTATAATTCAGTTCTGAAAAAATTCCAAGTCTCGACCAAATCAAATTTGTTTAAACAACTATTGTTTAAACAAATGTAGAGACAAGAATCCGAGTGGATATTGCTTTGTCATCTAAGCCAAACCTATGTTTCAAATTTCAGGTCTCTAGCTCATCAGGGAGTTAGTTTAACTCGATTGCGAATTTCCAATCGGATAGACAGACAGATATAACGAAAAATGACCTAATAAAAACGAGGTAACTTAATAATAATGCTTATAACTAAATTATAGATATATTAGCATATATAATTACTAATTTTATATAGCACGTAATTACTAATCGGATATTAGCATATAAGTACTAATCGGATATTAGCATATAATTACTATTCGGATGTTAGCATATAATTACTAATCGGATATTAGCATATAAGTACTAATCATATATTAGCATTTAATATCTAATTTTATATTGTATGTAATTACTAATCGGATATTAGCATATAACTACTAATTTTATATAGCATGTAATTACTAATCGGATATTGGCATATAATTACTAATCGGATACTAGCATTTATAAGTATTAATCGTATATTACCTTATAATCACTAATCGAATATTGGCATATAAAATTACTAATCGGATATTACCATATAATTACTAATCGGATATTAGCATATATAATTACTATTCGGATATTAGCATATATAATTAGTAATCGGGTAAGAATATATATAATTACTAATCGAATATTACTATGCATTACTAACAGTCGTGTATTACCTTATAATTACTAATCGGATAATAACATATAATTACTAATTACTAACTTTTCTTAACCCGAGTGAGAGTGGGTTTTATTTAGTAAAGCGACTTGTATGAATGTTAACATAATAATCTCTCTTTATCAGCATCAGGGACAGATTCTATCTTTAGTCGTGCCTGAGTCCTTTACCTCTTCCGTTTTCTTCACTACACATTTTATGACAAAATGTTTTAAATAAAAATAAGTAAAAGTTGTTTTGAAAAGAAATTAATTTGCATATTTTAAAAATAAAAATTAAATATTCATTAAGGTGTATAATTTTACTGAATATCTTTTAATAAGATAGTTTATCAGAATTTTCCCCTTGCTATAAAACATTTATGGTTTGACTCAGCATTGCTTACAGAGGAGAGGGGGCTGTTTTATGTGTGATATAAATGTGCATCACCAACCCCTGCGGTTACAGTGAAGAGGGTAAACCTCTCATTTAACCCAGTATGATGCGATTGTTCAACTGAAAAATACACTTAGGAGTAAATTGAGCACAATTTTACCCACTTTCTATGGCCCCAAAGGAGTTTTAAAGAGAATTCCCTACACGCTACATTTCGTCGATACTATGCTTCAAGATTCAGAATAACGTGTGGTTTTACTTTTTCACAAAAATCTATTGCCAGCTAAATCTTCCAAGGTATTTATATAAAAATCAAAATGGAGCCATTTAATTTAATTATATACGCCTCTTATTAGATGATTTTATAGTGTCACTCTCTAATTAACCTAAATTAAATGCATTTGATGTGTATTTTGCAAGTATTTAATGTACGTATAATTACTTCTAAGCAGATCGACGGTTTTGTCTGTCTAAGAGCCTAGACAGTTCTATACGTCTACTATAGAGCTGTCTTTATGACCTTGAGTTTTATTTCAGACTGGTAATATTTTCATTATACTTTCTCAATTTCCTAAAGCGTAAATTAATATAATTAAATAAAAACTACAAAGTAATAGCAACGTTTTTTTATTGATAATAGGGCTTACTTCATCTTTTACATTAACTTTGAAAAAGTACAATGAAGCGCAAATATTCGTCAACAAAGAACCTAGTCTGGAGATAGAATAGGGGTAAATGCAAAAAAACTGGACGATATTTAAAAAAACCTCTCAATACATTGTAGACGTTTTATGACAACACATTTTCGAGAAGACAATGGAGGCAGAGCGCAATGCTGACGCAATGAATGAAGATGAGTAGAGATTGATATTTTAACAAGAAATGTTGCTTTATTTTAAATTTAGTAAAGAGTAAAACCGATGTGTAATAATGCTGTTCTTATTTATATTGCCTAATTCATTGAACAAAATTGAAGAAGAAATACTGAAATTAAAAATCGAAACTATATAAATTTTCCATAAAACCCCTATGTTAGCAGTAAATATTATTTTTCCTGAGGAGTTGAAAAATTTACATTTTCTAACCCAAACTCATCTGATGAATATAGAGGTGTTACATTATAATAACAATTTTATTTGTCAATATAATACAATATTCAAACAATTATTTTGTTCCTTTCAAAAGATGTGAAAACATGGAGAAAACGAGTTTATAAAGTATCAGATTCATCTGTCAAGACTTGGAATGCTTTGGAAAATTAGCCTAAAGATATGCCTAATATGACAAGATCTACTAACATTAACTTTGCCAAACATATACGTCATAGATCATAAAGTTTCTCCTAATGTATCTTTGATTTATAAGTCAGCTCATGACTTGTGCTACGATCTCTATTTCTAAACCTTGTGAAATGCTTTGGAAAATTAGCCTAAAGATATGCCTAATATGACAAGATCTACTAACATTAACTTTGCCAAACATATACGTCATAGATCATAAAGTTTCTCCTAATGTATCTTTGATTTATAAGTCAGCTCATGACTTGTGCTACGATCTCTATTTCTAAGCCTTGTGAAATGCTTTGGAAAATTAGCCTAAAGATATGTCTCCTATGACAAGATCTACTAACATTAACTTTGCCAAACATGTACGTCATAGATCATAACGTATCTCCTAATGTATCTTTAATTTATAAGTCAGCTCATGACTTGTGCTACGATCTCTATTTCTAAACCTTGTGAAATGCTTTGGAAAATTAGCCTAAAGATATGTCTCCTATGACAAGATCTACTAACATTAACTTTGCCAAACATGTACGTCATAGATCATAACGTATCTCCTAATGTATCTTTAATTTATAAGTCAGCTCATGACTTGTGCTACGATCTCTATTTCTAAGCCTTGTGAAATGCTTTGGAAAATTAGCCTAAAGATATGTCTCTTATGACAAGATCTACTAACATTAACTTTGCCAAACATGTACGTCATAGATCATAACGTATCTCCTAATGTATCTTTAATTTATAAGTCAGCTCATGACTTGTGCTACGATCTCTATTTCTAAGCCTTGTGAAATGCTTTGGAAAATTAGCCTAAAGATATGTCTCCTATGACAAGATCTACTAACATTAACTTTGCCAAACATGTACGTCATAGATCATAACGTATCTCCTAATGTATCTTTAATTTATAAGTCAGCTCATGACTTGTGCTACGATCTCTATTTCTAAGCCTTGTGAAATGCTTTGGAAAATTAGCCTAAAGATATGTCTCTTATGACAAGATCTACTAACATTAACTTTGCCAAACATGTACGTCATAGATCATAACGTATCTCCTAATGTATCTTTAATTTATAAGTCAGCTCATGACTTGTGCTACGATCTCTATTTCTAAGCCTTGTGAAATGCTTTGGGAAATTAGCCTAAAGATATGTCTCCTATGACAAGATCTACTAACATTAACTTTGCCAAACATGTACGTCATAGATCATAACGTATCTCCTAATGTATCTTTAATTTATAAGTCAGCTCATGACTTGTGCTACGATCTCTATTTCTAAGCCTTGTGAAATGCTTTGGAAAATTAGCCTAAAGATATGTCTCTTATGACAAGATCTACTAACATTAACTTTGCCAAACATGTACGTCATAGATCATAACGTATCTCCTAATGTATCTTTAATTTATAAGTCAGCTCATGACTTGTGCTACGATCTCTATTTCTAAGCCTTGTGAAATGCTTTGGAAAATTAGCCTAAAGATATGTCTCCTATGACAAGATCTACTAACATTAACTTTGCCAAACATGTACGTCATAGATCATAACGTATCTCCTAATGTATCTTTAATTTATAAGTCAGCTCATGACTTGTGCTACGATCTCTATTTCTAAACCTTGTGAAATGCTTTGGAAAATTAGCCTAAAGATATGTCTCCTATGACAAGATCTACTAACATTAACTTTGCCAAACATGTACGTCATAGATCATAACGTATCTCCTAATGTATCTTTAATTTATAAGTCAGCTCATGACTTGTGCTACGATCTCTATTTCTAAACCTTGTGAAATGCTTTGGAGAATTAGCCTAAAGATATGTCTCTTATGACAAGATCTACTAACATTAACTTTGCCAAACATGTACGTCATAGATCATAACGTATCTCCTAATGTATCTTTAATTTATAAGTCAGCTCATGACTTGTGCTACGATCTCTATTTCTAAGCCTTGTGAAATGCTTTGGAAAATTAGCCTAAAGATATGTCTCTTATGACAAGATCTACTAACATTAACTTTGCCAAACATGTACGTCATAGATCATAACGTATCTCCTAATGTATCTTTAATTTATAAGTCAGCTCATGACTTGTGCTACGATCTCTATTTCTAAGCCTTGTGAAATGCTTTGGAAAATTAGCCTAAAGATATGTCTCCTATGACAAGATCTACTAACATTAACTTTGCCAAACATGTACGTCATAGATCATAACGTATCTCCTAATGTATCTTTAATTTATAAGTCAGCTCATGACTTGTGCTACGATCTCTATTTCTAAACCTTGTGAAATGCTTTGGAAAATTAGCCTAAAGATATGTCTCCTATGACAAGATCTACTAACATTAACTTTGCCAAACATGTACGTCATAGATCATAACGTATCTCCTAATGTATCTTTAATTTATAAGTCAGCTCATGACTTGTGCTACGATCTCTATTTCTAAACCTTGTGAAATGCTTTGGAGAATTAGCCTAAAGATATGTCTCTTATGACAAGATCTACTAACATTAACTTTGCCAAACATGTACATCATAGATCATAAAGTCTCTCCTAATGTATCTTTGATTTATAAGTTACCTCATGACTTGTGCTACGATCTCTATTTCTAAACCTTGTGAAATGCTTTGGAGAATTAGCCTAAAGATATGTCTCTTGTGACAAGATCTACTAACATTAACTTTGCCAAACATGTACGTCATAGATCATAAAGTTTCTCCTAATGTATCTTTGATTTATAAGTTACCTCATGACTTGTGCTACGATCTCTATTTCTAAGCCTTGTGAAATGCTTTGGAAAATTAGCCTAAAGATATGTCTCCTATGACAAGATCTACTAACATTAACTTTGCCAAACATATACGTCATAGATCATAAAGTTTCTCCTAATGTATCTATGATTTATAAGTCAGCTCATGACTTGTGCTACGATCTTTATTTCTAAGCCTTGTGAAATGCTTTGGAAAGTTAGACTAAAGATATGTCTCTTATGACAAGATCTACTAACATTAACTTTGCCAAACATATACGTCATAGATCATAAAGTTTCTCCTTATGTATCTATGATTTATAAGTCAGCTCATGACTTGTGCTACGATCTCTATTTCTAAGCCTTGTGAAATGCTTTGGAAAATTAGCCTAAAGATATGCCTAATATGACAAGATCTACTAACATTAACTTTGCCAAACATGTACGTCATAGATCATAACGTTTCTCCTAATGTATCTTTGATTTATAAGTCAGCTCATGACTTGTGCTACGATCTCTATTTCTAAGCCTTGTGAAATGCTTTGGAAAATTAGCCTAAAAATATGTCTTCTATGATAAGATCTACTAACATTAACTTTGCTAAACATGTACGTCATAGATCATAACGTTTCTCCTAATGTATCTTTGATTTATAAGTCAGCTCATGACTTGTGCTACGATCTCTATTTCTAAGGATTTGGCTTACGGTTTTCTAATTCAAGCTAACCAATTGATGCGTGAAATGGAAAATGGCTGCCGTCTTGTATGCTGTAATGCTATAACGTACAGTAGTGTGAGGCAATTTATATACCAACTGGTTAGCTTACATTATGCTTCATTTTACTTTTTTAAAACGAATCTATCCTAATCTGTTACTTTGTAAGTTTATTTAAATGTAGCGAACTAAGGTAAAATTCAATCAAACCTTTGCACTCCAAAATTGCTTTTTAATTCCACATTGCTTGTTTCTTTATCTACTCTCATATGTAAAGACTAAATATGTTGTAGATCGCTTCATTGCAGTAACCAAGTTGGATATATTCAAGAGAATATTTCTTTTTTTTAGGCAGTTTGTCTCACCATTCAACTTAGAACTGTGAGGTAACTGTAACAAGAAAACAGAACTGGACAGTCCTCTGAGCGTGTTACCAATGTTAACGAAATGTACAATGCAGTTGCGAAATAAGTCTATTAACTATATTTCTTTGCCGTTTGGGGCGCGTTGTGTTAATACGAGCCAAAAGTTTGTAAAATAGTTTTATGATTGCAATCTGGCGACATCTTGTCTTTTTTATTGAAAGAATAGTTACACAGAAAGACTCTTCTAAAGACAGATATTCTCGAGCAATGATATCGTTCGGAGAAGATAGACTGATGAACAATAATTTGATAATGATTATTGTTGTTCTTGCAATACAGAGTAAAATTTGAATTTTAGACTTTAAAATAAAACAAACCATGGGAAACACTACAAACCCCCGGCACAGATCAACTAAGTAGTGATGATCTGTGCAGCGCTTTTGGAAAAGTACTTATTGAGGCTAAGCATAGTTCGACGTGTGATTTGATTTTTGCTGGCATATTTGGTATAAATAGGGTCTATGTGTTTATATTAAATCTCTTACATCAAAAATTACCAAGACAGGAACCTGGAATATATTTTCAGTTTATTTACTATCTTTCAACCTTCTTCATAAATCAAGTTTTCTATGCTTTTGTCCATTCCACCGTCAAGAGGAGGCTATTGCTACACTGGATTCGAACTTTATGGGAATCTGGATTTATAACTTTGCACTGAATTTAAACACCAAAATGATCAAAAATCAGGATAATCCACGACAGCCTATTTAAAAATCTAAATTTTGTGAACGTTTTCGTATGAAGGAATACAATAGGCAGAAGCAAATGGTGGTAATTTTATAAACGCATACAATCAGGGGATACATTAAAGCATAAGGCTGTACTTAGTGAAGTTGATTTAGAGCATTTTTTAGAATATTGAATATTCTTCTGAGGAGTGTCCTCTTATATTCCAATATAGAAGCTTCCTATGTTGGAAATATATTTTAAAAGGTGTATTGATTTAGAAGAACTAGATATAACTACATAATGAAGTAAACGGGAGAAACATGATTGAGGACACATAAACAAAATAAAAAATCCTGAGACAAAAAGAAAAAATATGATGATCGTGAAAACAAATAAGGAGGAAAGAAAACATACCGGAAAGGAGGAATAAAATCCGGAATTGAAAGTATTGGATTTTTTGAAAGAAATAACTCAAATATATTTTGAATATAAACTACACATTTTACATGAAACATCAATATAAAACAAGGTCTGCTTTCATACCGGAGACATAAGTAGGTCTAATAATAGTTCTGGAAACCTATGTTGCTTTTATATAAATCCAGTACTACAATAATTTTAAATCCACAATATAAACTCTCCTTAAAGAAATGTCGACAAGAATTATGAAAGAACATAATGATAAAAAATATTTGCAATGATATTAACACAATATTTTTAAAATTTTCTCACTTATTCTTAAAAAATTCCAAATCGATTAGTTAAACCTTCAATAGATACAACATTGATGAGAGTTATAATAATTTATTCAATTTTTACCTACAGAACAATGATAAATGTTTCCATAAGTTCAATATATATCTTACAAGAGTATGAATTATTTCAGTGATAAATATATATATATATATATATATATATATATATATATATATATATATAAATAAATATATATATATGTGTGTGTGTGTGTGTGTGTGTGTGTGTGTGTGTGTGTGTAGGTGGGTGTACGTGCGTACGTGCGTGTGTGTGTGTGTGTGGGTGTTTGTGTGTGTGTGTGTGTGTGTGTGTGTACATTTTCTTGTATAAAGAAAAATAAAATACAAATTCTTATTTTATGAAATGCTATATATATATATCGCAATGTGTATTCTTGTGTATTAATAAAGAACATAAGCCAAAATACAAATACAAGATTTATAATTGAATTTACAATTCAAAGCTTTTCGTTGGCTAATAGTACCAACACCATCAGGAATATTAAACTGGTTAGCCAACGAAAAGCTTTGAATTGTAAATTCAATTATAATTCTTGTATTTGTATTTTGACTTATGTTCTTTATATATATATATATATATAATGCACTTTATAATAGTGATTATATTATTATTATGTAATTAAAAAAAATAATTTTCAATTTATAATTACGATATATATATATTACATTTAACAGTTGTAATTGTATTTGATGGACAAATAATTATTGTGTCTGTGGTTGCCCTGTACAAGTTCCAACTAGAGTCCTATACCGATCCTGAGCCATATTTAGGTTTATAGGAAATAGTTTTATTAAAAATAGTTCAGTCTGTAAGTACGAGTTAATTTTGTCCTTTTCAGATGTAGGCAGATCCAGACAGAAGTTAATATTAGACGTCACATTTTATATTTAGGACACCTCACATTAATATAACGACAAAATTATTATTTTACGGCAGCATAACTACCTATGAATATTTTATAGGTCTAGACAACTGAAAACAAAGGACGATTTATGACAATGGACAATGCAGATGTGACATTATTATAAATGAGCAGTACCAAAAGAATTTGAGACCGATAAGGTTTAAATGTTTATGGAAATATTAGTTAGTGGCTTGTATACCATTAAATGCTACTCATTATATACATTTACTAAATATTGAGATAGGTTCACAATTTGTAAATGTTCTTATACATGCTTCCACACACTCGGTTTAGTTCTTGTTTAATCTTTTTCTTTTATAAAACACTAAAAAAAGAATTAGTTCATGTTAAATTTTATTTATCTATTTGTCTCATAAGCTAAACACTAATTCGTACTGTTTAAATACTACAAGGTAACAATACGCGTCATATCATTGCTACTAAAAATGCAACACTTTGTTAAATAAAACAGTTTGAAAAGTTTGTTCCTATTTATCCAGTCTTATACAACTGAATAGCTTTTTTTATATTCAAGATGTGTTTTCTGATGCTCTACTACAAAGAATTTTATCAGTGCTGATCTAAATAATAGTTAAAATAAATGAATATGTCTTCACGTCGTAAGACACTTTTCTATATATTATGTACACTTTAAAATAATATGTCCAAACTGTGATCAAAGTAAATTAGAAAATATTTATTACACTTTTGCTATTATTTGCGACCAGACGTTTTGTTAACTATAGGTTGTAAAAATTCTTAACTTACACTTGGAGGAAACAGCCTCTAGAATTAATTGTTGAGGAATTCGTAAGACGAAAACGTATCCTCCAAGTGTAAGTTAACTTTAGCTACCTTCCAATTTAACTACCTTTAGTTAACAAAACGTCTGGTCGCAAGTAATAGCAAAAGTGTAATAAGTAAATAACAACCAGCTCGTCATGAACAGCAACAAGATTTTGATATTTAGAAAATATTATTTCTGCTGTAGTTAGGTACTTCAAAAATACTTAGAAACAACACACACGATCCAACACACACAGGCATTTAACTCACTTGACGACAGAAAAATAAATCCATTCATTTTTAAAACAATTTAAAAGTAATGAACTCCTCATAACATTAAAAAAAGTATTTCAACGCAAAGAAGTAATAATTGGTTAATACTAACAATAGATAGAATAGGAATAAACAGAGGTGCAAATTACCCGATTCTCGTGTTTAAACAGATGTTGTACAGTAATTAAATTTGTACGTAATTCTAGTTAAATATGGAGCAGGTAGCAAGTGATGCAAATATGGAGCAGGTAGCAAGTGATGCAAATATGGAGCAGGTAGCAAGTGATGCAAATATGGAGCAGGTAGCAAGTGATGCAAATATGGAGCAGGTAGCAAGTGATGCAAATATGGAGCAGGTAGCAAGTGATGCAAATATGGAGCAGGTAGCAAGTGATGCAAATATGGAGCAGGTAGCAAGTGATGCAAATATGGAGCAGGTAGCAAGTGATGCAAATATGGAGCAGGTAGCAAGTGATGCAAATATGGAGCAGGTAGCAAGTGATGCAAATATGGAGCAGGTAGCAAGTGATGCAAATATGGAGCAGGTAGCAAGTGATGCAAATATGGAGCAGGTAGCAAGTGATGCAAATATGGAGCAGGTAGCAAGTGATGCAAATATGGAGCAGGTAGCAAGTGATGCAAATATGGAGCAGGTAGCAAGTGATGCAAATATGGAGCAGGTAGCAAGTGATGCAAAAAAATAAACAGGTAATAATGAAATGTATTACGCTCAGCTATAGATGAATAACTTAAATTATGAAATATTTATACGTAATGGACTTAATATATCCATATACTAGATTGAGCGTTCAATAATATTTAGTTAAAGTTCATGAATATTACAAACATATATCTTTCTTGGAAAATATATTACCAAATACTCCTTTACCATACGAAAAGCTTAGAAATGCACAGTAAAAATGTAAAAATTTTAATAAGTTAGTAAAATATTTCAAAATTATAATAAAGTTAGACAAACTTCTGTAACATTTCATAACTGAGACAAATTGTGCTTGATAGTTTGGTGCCTTTAGTATTTCTAAGTTTCATTACAAGCAAAGAGTATAAAGTAAGAGAAATCAGACTTAGATATTGTATGACCTACATAATTTAGTTATGCGTTTGAAAGAATACAACACTGCTTTAGATGAAATAACGGTATGATTAATAAATTAATTATGTATGGTGATGGAAATGATAATTAGTGGTAAACTTCGGAAGCAACTACTCTACAAGTCCCATTCAAGTTTGCAGAAACTCTACTTAGGCTCTGGACCCTTGGCCGGAAACTGAAGTCACCCACAGTTTTCATTGAACTAACCCATTGGGGAAATCAATGCATTTCTCACGCATCCAGTGAACACTTTCAGCGAATAAGCCGCTGTATCGACTATGACGTCAGAAACGCTCGACCTGCGAAGACATATTCTGATTTACAACCTATGAGAGAAGGAAAATAGTATTTGTGACAATTAGGTTTTAATTATTTTTTAACGATCAGAAAATGGACTAGCGTGTAATGACTTCCATTTAGAGTCTAGTTCCTTGACACATTGCTCCGGGAGGTTTCTAATATTGTTAACGGGAAGGTAAAGGGCTAGCATGCAATGACTTCCACTTAGAGTCTAGTTCCTTGACCCATTGCCCCGGGAGGTTTCTAATATTGTTAACGAGAAGGTAAAGGGCTAGCATGCAATGACTTCCACTTCGAGTCTAGTTCCTTGACCCGTTGACCCGGGAGGTTTCTAATATTTTTAACGAGAAGGTAAAGGGCTAGCATGCAATGCCTTCCACTTAGAGTCTAGTTCCTTGACACATTGCCCCGGGAGGTTTCTAATATTTTTAACGAGACGGTAAAGTGCTAGCATGCAATGACTTCCACTTAGAGTTAGTTCCTTGACCCATTGCCCCGGGAGGATTCTAATATTTTTAACGAGAAGGTAAAGGGCTAGCATGCAATGCCTTCCACTTACAGTCTAGTTCCTTGACCCATTGCCCCGGGAGGTTTCTAATATTTTTAACGAGAAGGTAAAGGGCTAGCATGCAATGCCTTCCACTTAGAGTCTAGTTCCTTGACCCATTGCCCCGGGAGGTTTCTAATATTTTTAACGGGACGGTAAAGGGCTAGCATGCAATGCCTTCCACTTAGAGTCTAGTTCCTTGACCCATTGCCCCGGGAGGTTTCTAATATTTTAAACGAGAAGGTAAAGGGCTAGCATGCAATGACTTCCACTTAGAGTCTAGTTCCTTGACCCATTGCCCCGGGAGGTTTCTAATATTTTTAACGAGAAGGTAAAGTGCTAGCATGCAATGACTTCCACTTAGAGTCTAGTTCCTTGACCTGTTGCCCCGGGAGGATTCTAATATTTTTAACGAGAAGGTAAAGGGCTAGCATGCAATGACTTCCACTTAGAGTCTAGTTCCTTGACACATTGCCCCGGGAGGTTTCTAATATTTTTAACGAGACTGTAAAGGGCTAGCATGTAATGACTTCCACTTAGAGTTAGTTCCTTGACACATTGCCCCGGGAGGTTTCTAATATTGTTAACGAGAAGGTAAAGGGCTAGCATGCAATGCCTTCCACTTAGAGTCTAGTTCCTTGACCCATTGCCCCGGGAGGTTTCTAATATTTTTAACGAGACGGTAAAGGGCTAGCATGCAATGACTTCCACTTAGAGTCTAGTTCCTTGACCCATTGCCCCGGGAGGATTCTAATATTTTTAACGAGACGGTAAAGGGTTAGCATGCAATGCTTTCCACTTAGAGTCTAGTTCCTTGACCCATTGCCCCGGGAGGTTTCTAATATTGTTAACGAGAAGGTAAAGGGCTAGCATGCAATGACTTCCACTTAGAGTTAGTTCCTTGACCTATTGCCCCGGGAGGTTTCTAATATTGTTAACGAGAAGGTAAAGGGCTAGCATGCAATGACTTCCACTTAGAGTTAGTTCCTTGACCCATTGCCCCGGGAGGTTTCTAATATTGTTAACGAGAAGGTAAAGGGCTAGCATGCAATGCCTTCCACTTAGAGTCTAGTTCCTTGACCCATTGCCCCGGGAGGTTTCTAATATTTTTAACGAGACGGTAAAGGGCTAGCATGCAATGACTTCCACTTAGAGTCTAGTTCCTTGACCCATTGCCCCGGGAGGATTCTAATATTTTTAACGAGACGGTAAAGGGTTAGCATGCAATGCCTTCCACTTAGAGTCTAGTTCCTTGACCCATTGCCCCGGAGGATTCTAATATTTTTAACGAGAAGGTAAAGTGCTAGCATGCAATGACTTGAGAGTCTAGTTCCTTGATGCCTGGCCCAAGAGTGACGCTTCAAGCTATGAAACGAATCCAATAAAAAAATTATTATAATTATATCATTTTAGAGTGTGGGGAAAAGATGCGAACATATAGAGGTAAACATCTCTGTTTTTTATGTCCCTGGGAAAACCACATATTTATGTATAACGCATAAAAATATCTTTAAATAAAATCTGTACAACAGATTTCTGATCAACAGTACTTCTCTTACAATTCATTTTCCCAATCTTTGATAAGTTTTAAAGGCTAACCTTTATTTTCATCATAGGAGTAAGAAAGATTTAAACAGATTTCAATTGTGTTGAGTTGACTACCCCATTTAGCCTAACTGTAGAGTACCGTACTGATTCTAAGCGGACAACTAAGTGGAGCAATCCCGAAACAGAATACACTGAATGCACTGATCTAAGTGATTTCAGGAGATTCGATGTCAATGAAAGGTGATTTGAGAGACTACAAATTGCTTTCGTTTAGTAGAGCTCAGGGTTTCTTTAAGACATCATAGCGAAAATCTACTTGTTAAATAGAGGTAAATAAGTCGAAACTAACGCCTTCGTAGGTATTTCTAAATCTCATCCTATATATCTTCAAATTAAAGTCATCTTCATACATCCTACAAAGATGTATATATATATATATATATATATATATATATATATATATATATATGTGTGTGTGTGTGTGTGTGTGTGTAATTTTTGTTTAATTTGATGAATTTGCGAGTATTGTTTTATGTGTGTATGAATTACACACTAATGATCTTATTATGACAAAGGCTGATAAAGGTAATGCTGTAGTTATTATTGATAAACAAGAACATATAAATAAAACTAAAAATTATATATCTAAAAACCAATATACAGAAATAAATAAAGATCCCACAGACAAATATCAAAATGAAATAAAAAATATAATTAAAACATCATATAACTTATTTAATCAAAAATACATCTCATCATTACATAAATGAGAATCCTACAATTCCAAAATTAAATGGACTAATTAAATTGCACAAACAAGATAAAAAAATTAGGCCATTAGTTAATTTTACCGCTGCTCCTTCTTATAAAATTTCAAAATATTTGGCTTTTACTTAAAGATAAGGTAAAATTAAATAATACTCATAATATAAAAAACTCGATTGAGCTTATTGAAAAATTAAAAGATATTAAAATTGATAATAATACAAAATTAATATCATTTGATGTTACTAACCTGTATAATAACATACCTATAATGAAAACACTTGAAATAATAAAAAATAATATGGATACATTTGAAAAAGATAACACATTAACACAAGAAATAACAAATACTTTAAAAATCATATTAAATCAAAATTATTTTTTATATAATAATAAAATTTATAAACAAAAGGATGGATTAACAATGGGCTTTCCAATGTCCAGCATATTATCGGAAATATTTTTACAAAATATAGACATTGAAATAGATAAGATTATTAAAACATATGATCAAAATGGACACTGGTTTAGATACGTAGATGATTGATTATACATATCAAATAATAATGGTTTAAATACTGACAAAATATTAAAATGTATAAATAATATACACGAAAATATAAAATTTACTCATGAATTTGAATTAAAAAATAAACTAAATTATTTAGATATTACAATTACTAGAAATAAAGAATCATTTGAATATAATATATATAGAAAACCAACGCAGACAAATCAAATAATACCTAATTATTAAAATCATCCATACCACCAAAAAATGGCAGCGCTTTATAATTTACTACATAGAATGCAGAAAATACCAATGAGCTTAAATGACCAAATAAAAGAGAAAAATATAATATATTTTTAATTTATTAACTATATTACGAGAAAACATATCACCATATTTAATATATTATATATATATATATATATATATATATATATTATTTTTTTATTTATTTATATTTTAAAACAACATAGGTTATTGAAATACAAGAATATTTATTAATTTATATCCAAAGCTTTTCGTTGGCAAACAGTACCAACATCATCAGGAATAGAAAACGTATTATATATATATATATATATATATATATATATATATATATATATATGATAGATAGTATATATCCGGAGTACATCATAAAATCTGTTCAGCATAATATCCGTTCATTTTGTAGCTCATAAAATCGCAGGTTTAACGTTTTGCTAGAATCTTATCTAGTATTGACGTGGTGAACATAAGAGTTGAAGTGTATATATATATATATATATATATATATATATATATATATATATATATATATATATATATATATATATAGATTATGATATGTAACAATGTAGTAAATTTATTCATAGCTACAGTATACACACACAAAACACAATAAACTTTCTAATATACTACCCATAATTCAAATAAGCAATAAATAATAGATCCATATGTGGTATTTGCTTGATAAATTAATTTAATATTTTTATCGATCATTCATGGAATACGGGTGTACCCTCATTGCTTTATTCCTCAACCCAGAGTGCATATTTTAGCTTAGTTGTTTTCATTTTTATCTGGATATACTAATTTACCCCTATCATACATCAAAATAAAACAATTTGCCTGGAGCCTTCTCCAGTTTGAGGCTATGTCTTGGTCGAGATAATTTATTAGCAAAGTAAGTACTACAATAGCCAAGCATTACTACTGTAATATATATAGGTTCTATTAACTAACGATGTTTAGCAAACATTTAATGTTACCTTTCAATATACTCGGTACATCAAAATTAATATTGAAATATATTGTTTCAATCCAGATACATTTATTTTGCCAAAACCAATTTCTGTTAAATATTCCATAGATTGGTGTATTTTCAAGTCTTAGTTAACTTTAAACAAAGTAAACTGACTTAATCTAAACTATAAATCAAGATATGTTTTAAAAAATACTATTTAACGCTTACACGCTCAAGAAAATTATACTTATTTGATTTTATCTGAAGCAACTTTTGGTTAGGCCTAAGCACATATATATATATATATATATATATATATATATATATATATATATATATATATATATATATATATATATATATTTCGAAAATATTATCCCTGTACGTTGATCATAAAGGAATCATTATATCGACAACAGCCTTGTTAATAACACTTAAAAGAGGGAGCAATCGCTACGGGTTGGAAGCAACAAGTAGAACCGTTTAGGGGTTGTATATCACGCATTCACTCTTAGCAACAAGTCGCCAGGTCATGGGCTCTTCCGGCTTTACATCATTCAATCGATTTACGATCGAACGTTGAGGCTGATTATAGAACAATCAATTAATTCTGATTGAATATATGCATTCCATAATAATGATAGAAGTATATTTTTAGGAAATTTATTGTCCCCCTATAGAAGTATTATCTTAGTCCTTCAAACAGTTCTTTATTTCTTGAGATATTCATACAAATATTATCTTAATCTTGATTTGATGAGTGTAAAAAACGAATAAATAACGAAACTATAATCTCTCTTTCTCTTATATATATATATATATATATATATATATATATATATATTAAGAACAAAAGTCTAAATACAAATACAAGAATTATAATTGAATTTACAATTCAAAGCTTTTCGTTGACTAACAGTACCAACATCATCAGGAATATTAAACAATTAAAATTAACATATGTTAATTTTAATTGTTTAATTTTCCTGATGATGTTGGTACTGTTAGTCAACGAAAAGCTTTGAATTGTAAATTCAATTATAATTCTTGTATTTGTATTTAGACTTTTGTTCTTTATTAATACACAAGAAAACATACTGCGATATATATAATTTTTTTTTCAATTTTGTCTACTACAACCCCTTGTCAGTGATGATCAATAATGGAGATACTATCAATTTTTGAAAGTTAACTCATATAAATACCAAGTAAGATTCTTGTTTAAGTACAAATATTGAAAGTAATATATATAAATATATATATATATATATATATATATATATATATACATACATATATATATATATATATATATATATAAATATATATATATATATATATATATATATATATGTGTGTGTGTGTGTGTGTGTGTGTGTGTGTATGTGTGTGTGTGTGTGTGTGTGTGTGTGTGTGTGTGTGTGTGTGTGTGTGTGTGTGTGTGTGTATGAGTGTGTGGTTGTGTGTGTGTGTATGAGTGTGTGTGTGTGTGTGTAAAGAGAGAGAGAGAAAGAGTGTAAGTGTGATGACTGGCTGTGAATCAACGTAGAGCCTTAACCATAAGAGCTAGAACTTGAAATTTTGAGGATACCTTTGTTATATTTAAAAAGAATTCCTTAAAGATTTAACTAAACAATGTACCTTAAAACTTTTTATTACAATGGCTGTAGGTTTTAACCCACCGATGCCGCCAAACAGACGAAACGTGAGAGACCATGTGAGGATAGTTAAACTTAGTAAATCAATAAACTTATAATAAATCTTAAATAACACTGTTTTATCCCTCTATTACAATTTTGAGAGTTTACAAGAAATAGTTCATGTCAATTTTTAAACGCTAAAATATAGACTCCACACTCTTATAATGTTGTTTTTGTATGTACTTTTTCCCGTAGTTTCAACAAGAGACGCTTGTAATTCTAATAAAATGTCTTGGAAGGAAGTCACATCTCGCCATTTTTTATCGGTTCTTCTCGTTGGAAGCCTAAGTGTTAGGTTTATGCGGGTTTGAAATTCCTTTGGAAGCGTCAAAATGTCACGTCTGCATATGACATGAAATAAAAGAAACCCTCTGTTTAAAGAAAAATATGTTTCATATATGCTGAAATAATAAACGAATTTTCATGTATGAATTTTTAAAATGACTGCCAGCTTTTGAAAGGACGCTATTTCCGTTGTGTAGATTTTTAGTTTAGTACTTTCCAAACCAAACGTTCGCGATTTTGTAAAACTACCCAGATTGTACCGTCGGTTGTATAGAAATGATATTGAAATCAAAGGAAAGAGTATATCTTTTACTAAAAACAGACCTCTTGCGTTTTTTTTCTATGTATGCTTGTACGGTAAGATTTTTCCATGCCCTTGTGACTCCCCACCTATTGCTTATTGGATAAATCAACTCTTGTCATTAATTTGCTTCAAGTTTGTCTAAATATTTGGTTACTTTTGTAGAATTTTCTTGTCCTGCACTATTAGCATTGTAACTCTTCTCTATGTTCACTTTCTTCGCTTGTTTCAGTGTCTAATTTATGATCCTCCTCTTCGTCTGATGGTAACTCACCCAAAGCTTCTCATCTCATGTCTTTTAGATATCAAATAATGTCACTTAAGCTGGCCATTTTTAATAAGAGTACCATCGAAGCTTTCCAAATTAGGATGAAAATTTAATTTTTACAGTGAACGGCAAAAAAGAGCCGGCCCTACGTAAAAACTTTCCAAACGTAGAATAGAAAGGTCTAGACAAAGACTCATCATAGCGATAAGGTACAGCGGCTTTAAGGTTAGACAACATACGAGGCTATTTGTAGATACTATCAAGGGGTGAGCTAGTTTTATTATTAGTTTTGTTTTCTTGACATTCATACGTCGCCTGGAGGAAAACTATCTAACGTTGTCACTCGAGGGTTAACTAATGTGAGCAATCAGCTTTTTAAAAATAGCTGAATGTCAATTATATAAAGCACGTTTAAGTTTTGGTTCACGTAAGCGTTCAGCTGTTTCAAATTTAGTAAAATAATAAAGTTAATAACTATCATCTCAAGTAAAAATTACAAAATAAAAATAAACCTATTTCAATGCAGTTTTATAAATTGGATGTGAACTGAAATATTTACGAAAAGCTTTGATAAACTATATCTGCCTTTAAAACCTTCACCGCCTAATCCAACATCTCCAAGCAGAAGACACTGACGATGATCGCCACATAGCGATCGAAAACGTTCTGTCTGTATTTTGAAATAGCAGTAAATCTTTGGAATTAGCTATAGAAACAGAGTTTGCCATAATACGAATGAGTCGTTTACGAAAAGATTTGATAAACTATATCTGCCTTTAAAACCGTCACCGCTTAATCCAACATCTCCAAGCAGAAGACACTGACGATGATCGCCACATAAGGATCGAAAACGTTCTGTCTGTATTTTGAAATACCAGTAAATCTTTGGAATTAGCTATAAAAACAGAGTTTGCCGTAATACGAATGAGTCGACAGGGATGGGATTTAGATCGAGTAACAATCAGGTTGGCACTTTTACCATGCATCAGCACGTATAAAACAGTTTTGGGATAGGCACATAAACAACCGGACTGCAGTGTCGTCGCGGGAAATATAAGTGGCTGCCGGGGGTAAAGGTGAAGTACAATTAATCTGGCAAAGTTGGCAACCGTGCTTTCTTGATTATTCCAACCCACTCATCCTATATCTAGTGATAAATAGTGTAAAAATATGCTCTAAACATCCTTCGTGAAATAATAGCACATATTATTATAACATTATGTTGTGTAACGTACTAGTATGTTTCGTTTCACTTGATTGTAACTTGTATCGAACTGGGTTCGATTACAGATAACACCAAAGAATTTATGTGAGGTTTTTCGTAACCTATGTTGAATGAGCAGTGAACATGAGTATCCAGGCGAAACCTGTTAATAATTCGCAATCGAAGCGTAGTGCCTGAAAGACTTTCTGCCTTGAAACTCCCACAAACATATATGCTCCGTCTCCCCTAACACTTTATAAGGCCATAAATAGAGTATTAAGACTTATATAATTTTCTCTCAAAATTATTTTATCCTGACCTAATTATTACCTACGTTAAATTTAATTTTCAACCGTATATCTCAGATTATTGTATCAAAAAAAAAGTTAGAAGTAAGCGTTTAAAAATAAACGTGTTTTATTTACATTTCTGAAGTAAAAAGACACTTTTAGTATCAAAGCCATTGCTTGTATGAGATTTAAAAATTAGTGTTTGAACTTATACCTAAATATTTAGATATGACATGTAAAATTAAACGATTGCTATGAACATTATGTAAATATATCTAAATTTATGATTGGAAATTGTACGACTAGGTTTTTATTACAAGTTTATTCCTGCAATTGTAAAAGTAAATTACAATAAAACGCCAAATCTATCTATGATCAATCTTTAATTAGAATCAATTTTCCATGTAACATTTTGTAAAACTAAAAAAGCATATATGTGTGTTTATTAATATATGTGTGTTAATAAATACTTTTGTGTTCATTTATATATGTATGTTTAATAATATATGTATGTTTAATAATATATGTGTGTTTATTAATATATGTGTGCTTATTAATATATGTGTGTTTATTATTATATATGTGTTTTTATTATATATGTGTGTTTATTAATGTATGTGTGTTTATTATTTTTGTGTGTTTAATAATATATGTGTGTTTATTTTAGGCAATGACACTATGTTACGGAGGGTGAAGGAAGTTATGGCGAGGTGAATAAGGACACTTTTCCAGTGAACATAGTGCGTTTGGAAGTATCTGGAGACACGGCTGGTTGAATAATATATTTCAAGAAGCCAACCCATGCATTACAGAAGGAAGTTATGGCGAGCGTGAATAAGGACATTTTTCCAGTGAACATAGTGCGTTTGGAAGTATCTGGAGACACGGCTGGTTGAATAATATATTCCAAGAAGCCAACCCATGCATTACAGAAGGAAGTTATGGCGAGCGTGAATAAGGACACTTTTCCAGTGAACATAGTGCGTTTGGAAGTATCTGGAGACACGGCTGGTTGAATAATATATTCCAAGAAGCCAACCCATGCATTACAGAAGGAAGTTATGGCGAGCGTGAATAAGGACACTTTTCCAGTGAACATAGTGCGTTTGGAAGTATCTGGAGACACGGCTGGTTGAATAATATATTCCAAGAAGCCAACCCATGCATTACAGAAGGAAGTTATGGCGAACGTGAATAAGGACACTTTTCCAGTGAACATAGTGCGTTTGGAAGTATCTGGAGACACGGCTGGTTGAATAATATATTCCAAGAAGCCAACCCATGCATTACAGAAGGAAGTTATGGCGAGCGTGAATAAGGACACTTTTCCAGTGAACATAGTGCGTTTGGAAGTATCTGGAGACACGGCTGGTTGAATAATATATTCCAAGAAGCCAACCCATGCATTACAGGAGGAACTATAAAAGCCGTTCGTCTTGCTTTAAGCAAGAAACAAAATCTAATATTTAAAACAAAATATTCCTAATTAATTAAAGTATTTAAACAATATTCAAAAATATGAAATCATAATAATGTTAATTTTTTGGTTTATATATAAAATAAACCAAAGTAGCGTTATAAGAAGAAAAAAAACATTCCAGTTGCAAATGTAGGAAAAGTATAATGTTAATGTCATTTTGAACACTTTTTTATGCTTGCAACATCCTACATAGATGTGGAGGTTATAAAAATAATGTATAAAATAAAAGTTAAGTTATATCTGCGACCTTGCTGCTATATTAATCCATATGCACAGTAACAGTTAGGTACATTTAAGTACGACTGTTTTAATGAATATTTTTAAAATCATGATCAATTACTTTAAACAGTTATAAATATAAGGAATCGTTTAACATAAATAATTTATTATTCTGCACAAGTAAGTCATTAAACTGGTTCAATTAGTAAAAGATATAAAAATGTTTCAAGGAAAACGTTCACTGTCTGACATCATCGGCTAAAAGATTAATTTTATGCCAATAATTTGGACAAAGCATTCATCCTATAAAAATAGGAATTTTAACGTAGGCCTTATAATATTTCCTTGTCAAGAAATTTTTTTGTTATTTAGATCATTACAGTAACCCTTGTGAAATTCGCAAAGTTCAAAGGTCCAAAGGGTTGATTCCTCTTTGTTTAATTGTATTTTTTCAAAATTATCTACATCTAGAAAAAAGCTTTTAAAGGTTTGCAGTCGACTTTCTGTTCGTTCATCCCGGGTGTTACACCATATGTTATGGTAGTCATGGCATCACGGCAGTCATAGCGAAAGTCCGTTTCAATATTCCAACAACAGCTGTTTCTAATAATCGCAAAATATCTACTTCTAGAAAAAAGCTTTTAAAGGTTTACAGTCGACTTTCTGTTCGTTCATCCCGGGTGTTACACCATATGTTATGGTAGTCATGGCATCACGGCAGTCATATCGAAAGTCCGTTTCAATATTCCAACAACAGCTGTTTCTAATAATCGCAAAATATCTAGAAACACCTGCCTTGTGAACTACGACAAGTATAGATTACCGACGGTTAATGTATTGGTCATCTCGAGTAACTACCTGGGAGGAGTAGAATCAACTCAACAACTGAACCTACATAGCAGGTCTTATGAAATGGTTGCGTCAAGTAACCCAAGTCAGCAGGATAGTATCTTTAGAACGATTGTCTATAGCAACATACCATGATTGGGCAGCTATTACAAAATCCAAACGGACGGCGGTTCAACTAACAGTTGGTACAGTTTCTAACTTTATCTTCTAAGAATGTACAACAGTTCATCATATGCTCTATCCATCTTAAGTAGAATAATTCATCCGTGCAGTTGTAAAACGTTCAGACATTCAAACCAAAAACATTTCAGTAAAATCCAAGTACTACTCGACTGAGTTACACTATACGTTCATTTTATCAATTAATTCCATAGATTATTTTACTTGAATAAAGTAGTTTCTATTTTTACAAGTTCTGATTGGATTAGTTTCTTAGTTTTACAGTGTGTTTATAATGTTTTTACGAGTCAAATTTCAAACGAATGCCATGGTTAAATAATTTGATGCCACATGAAAAGTTTCTTTGACTCCTGTCGCAAGTTTTTCCCATTCATCTTTTTACTAAATTAGTTCATAATAATTTCGTTTTCTTTTAATTGAAAGTGGTTAGAGTTTTTCCTAAACTCAAGAAAAGATCAGCCCTTATGATCTATTGCTTGGTAAATTGTTTGTATTGATGTTAGTGTATTTCCTCCCCTACAGAGTACTCCACTGCCTACTCCGAAGCCACCGAAATTCAACCTTTGGCTGTTTTCCAGAAGGGCTAGTGCGGCAGCTGGTTTCAGTCCGAAACAAAAACCGACATCACGTTTACGTTCCAGAGGCAGATTTGGGCGTAATTACGAATCGAAAATTATCAGGAAGCACTGCAGCGCGAAGGAGGCTATTACACGCGTAATTGGATGCTGTGCTAACATGCGCGTGACAAATCCCTGCTGACGTCAAATTAGAAACAGTGCGGCCAATCACACTGCGTAGACTATTCTAGAGATACTTCAGAATCAAACATCGCATAAAAAGCTTGGAATTCAGGGAAAACAGCTGTCTAATGGATATTCTGTTACAAAGCATAACTTTAGCCACTAATATTTTAGACGTAATAGTTTTAAAATAAAAAATTATTTGCTACTTTGAAAATGTTTTACATTCTTTGCAAATAAATATTTTGATAATTAATACTGTAACCAATGTTGGACGTTTATCAATAAATATTCAGTTCAAGAAAACCTTTTTAAATATTTAAGAAATATTTCACGAATATCATAACAGTACAGACCAAATGTAGTATTACTGGATGTATTAAAAAAATATATGAAAAAGAAACAAAAGATTAAAAAGGCAATAAACGTATGAGAGACTAAACAATACTACAACAAACAATATGAATAATTATTTTCCATTTTTGCCTATTTATCCGACGATAATTCTGATGAGGTTACATAACGCTATAAAAGTAACTTCTTCTTCTGCGTTCATTTTCAAGAAATATGTAACATGCAAACTACACACTCTACTTCACTTGTCAGTAGACTACTCTTCTCGCCACTGGTTAGACCGTGCCGTGACTATGCTGCTACTAACCATCGGGCAAGGCGCGACGAACGTCTTGCCACGTTGTGTCGCGCCGTGCCGTGCCTATGCTGCTACTAACCATCGGGCAAGGCGCGACGAACGTCTTGTCCCGCTGTGTCGCGCCGTGCCGTGCCTATGCTGCTACTAACCATTGGGCAAGGCACGACGAACGTCTTGCCACGTTGTGTCGCGCCGTGCCGTGCCTATGCTGCTACTAACCATCGGGCAAGGCGCGACGAACGTCTTGCCACGTTGTGTCGCGCCGTGCCGTGCCTATGCTGCTACTAACCATCGGGCAAGGCGCGAAGCACGTCTTGCCACGCTGTGTCGCGCCGTACCGTATCCTATGCTGCTACTAACCATCGGGCAAGGTGCGGCGAACGTCTTGCCATGCTGTGTCGCGCCGTGCAGTATCCTATGCTGCTACTAACCATCGGGCAAGGTGCGGCGAACGTCTTGCTACGTTGTGTCGTGCCGTACCGTATCCTATGCTGCTACTAACCATCGGGCAAAGTGCGGCGAACGTCTTACCAAGTTGTGTCGCGCCGTACCGTATCCTATGCTGCTACTAACCATCGGGCAAGGTGCGGCGAACGTCTTGCTACGTTGTGTCGCGCCGTACCGTATCCTATGCTGCTACTAACCATCGGGCAAGGTGCGGCGAACGTCTTGCCACGCTGTGTCGCGCCGTGCTGTATCCGAAGTGCGGCGCTTCTAAGCCTACGACAAGTATGTGATTCCATGGCCCTTCTCATATTTTGTAACCCGGAGGTTTGCGTCTTTTATTCCTAAATTAAGCATAGCTACAGTATATTCAAAATACGTTTCCATGCTGCGTGGGCGATTATTGATATGTGTGTGGTCTATTTGCACCTTTAACTTGTCTTATAACGTGATGATTCGTAACAGTCAAATATTCAGGTATTTTGCCATTTTTGGGGAAAGGTGTTTTTACAACTTTCTGGTGTATTCAACTTTGTTGCCACGATTCGATGTTGTGATTTGCTATTTCCGTCTTTGTTTTTACCGAGATATTCTGGGTACAAACTATATTGTAAGCGTCAGACTTTATTTTTAAATATTTCTGGATTCTTCATACCTTATCGCTATTCAAAATGGCTGCAGCTATATTAACTTATAGAGTGACTTACAATTAAATATTACAGTTGCATGCTTTAGTTGCCCATAAACATAGTTATATCGCTTTGATATTTTTGTATTTTATCATTATTTACTAGTTTGAAAACTCCATTTACAATTGAACATTTCACAAAACATATGCTTAAATATTACAAAGGACTGTCATACAAAGCAGTTTTACAACATGCAGCACTATAACTGTAAATGTGTTCAAAGCTTTGGTAACAAACAAACAAAAAGGTAGAACACAGTAAGTTCGTTACAAAATAGTAGAACACAGTATGTTCGTTACAAAAAGGTAGAACACAGTATGTTCGTTACAAAAAGGTAGAACACAGTATGTTCGTTACAAAAAGGTAGAACACAGTATGTTCGTTACAAAAAGGTAGAACACAGTATGTTCGTTATAAAAAGGTAGAACAGAGTATGTTCGTTAAAAAAGGTAGAACACAGTATGTTCGTTACAAAAAGGTAGAACACAGTATGTTCGTTACAAAAAGGTAGAACAGAGTATGTTCGTTAAAAAAGGGAGAACACAGTATGTTCGTTACAAAAAGGAATAATAGTATAAATTATTGACAGGCAACATGCTACCGTACATCCGGCTTTGTGTTCGACAAAATAATCGAGCAGGCACTGGCGCTGCCGGTTCTGCCTGATTAATCCTGCTTCACCTTTGTCGCCGACACCCATTAATACTGCCAGCACAGTCATTTCCTGCAAGGAAGCTACGTTCAAATGCAAACGATAACTCAATTCCACCATACAGATAAAACGACTTGTAACTATGACTGCATGTATTGTCATAGGCTTGTTTATTGGTTAAGATCAAAGGCCGTATTGTATTGTTTAGATTTTGGAAAGGGATGTTGAACGCAAGTCGAATACGGTAGTTACGGCGCAAAGGGTTGAGTATAAGCCGCATTACAAAAATATTTGTTTTTACATAGGCTACTTACATGACTTTATTACGAATTAAAATAGATCAAGAGTTTCTGTAAAAATTTTGGGGATATGTAGGTTGATCAGGATCGAAATTCAATATTAAAATTCCATTACGGTATACAAGTTTAAGTGAGAGGTTGTAGATTAAAGGGGATGTGCGATGCATCCCCGACACTGATGTATATCTCCTAAACGCTGAACACATTCACATTGATATCTCCAGGTTTTACTTTCTTCTGCTTGACAACAATACTCAATATTTTATCAAAACAATAAACATTTTTTAAATAATTGTAATAAGATGACACCTTTGCTTGACCCGTTGAGATCATTTCTACATCACCCAGCTTAACCATAATTCTCTCCTCGCGCAGGGTTTATTTGGCTTCATTTCTTGTAGATTACTGTTTTACAACATCTTACTTCAAGAAATAGAAGTAACATGACTCCAAGCAGGATTCCGCTTCAAGAGAAAAAGACCTATTTACTATATTATCTTTCAAAGTACACACTTATGGTTCCATCTTTAAAAAAATGAAGAAAACAAAATAGAATAATATTAACAATACATTACATAATGAAACTTAAAAGCAAAAATTCCATTCAGAAATATGAAGTCATAAGTACTATAATAAAATGTGTTCCGTGCATTCGCATTGCGTAATGGAATAAAAAAACAACTGCTCATTCATGAGCTGGGGGCCACAAAAAATTTTATAATATAGAAATGTTGATGTTTTTATACTGAAATGGAGAATATTTTGTCTCGTTTCTAGCAATGGCAGTATTTCTTTTTTAAAGATATGAATTTATTTTTGTTATGTGCATGGGCCTTTAACTCCTAAAAGGAATACCAGTAAGAAATCAATTTGTAGTGCAAATTCTTGAATTTTGTAGTCCATTACGTTCGGTGAATATTATTAATCACTTATGACTATCCGAACTTTATTTGTAACTGTTACCAATTGTAATGTGACATCGTGTCCGATTGTGTTCGCAGTGATTACTAAGATTGTAGTGCAAAGTTACGCAAACGTTACTGACAAAACATTCCGCTCCATTTAATATATATTTTATCAAACAATGAAACCCTCGATGATTACAAATACTTCTCTTTTCAACTGACTTTGTCCGTATTAACTGTTAATAAAGTAAATTGGAACAAAATGAAATTGGATCTCGAAATATCGCTCGCTCTGTATCAGGATCTTGGAAAATTGTCTCTTGTTGGAACTGCATTATTGAATGGACAAACACAACTCCCTAAATATCCGAATCACGATTCACTTTTACAATCGATTCCACATGACCCTAGTTTGGGGAAGTGTTTATTTGTTTCCAGAACCCTAATCTTGTTATTTACAGTGTTGCTGCTAAACACAGAATATCCCAGAATTCAAATTCTACCAACTTTTCAGGGAGAAATTACGCTGCCGGAGTTTAATACTGTATTAAACTTTAAATATAATCTGTAATAGTTTTGCAAGTTATATCTAGATTCAGAATATTTAAAATGAAAATTATTTATTAATTTTGATTCACTCATAGAAAACACACACACATGTGTGTGTGTGTGTGTGTGTGTGTGTGTGTGTGTGTGTGTGTGTGTATGTGTGTGTGTGTATGTGTATGTGTGTGTGTGTGTATGTGTGTGTGTGTTTGTGTGTTTGTGAGTGTGTGTGTGTGTGTGTTTGTCTGTCTGTGTGTGTGTGTGTGTGTGTGTGTGTGTGTGTGTGTGTGTGTGTGTGTGTGTGTGTTTGTGAGTGTGTGTGTTTGGGGTGCCGGAATTCGAATCGCAAATATACCGAGTAATATTCTTGTTTAAGTACACACACACACGCACGCACGCACGCACGCACGCACTCACGCACGCACGCACACGCGCGCGCGCGCGCGCGCGCACACACACACACACACACACACACACACACACACACACACCGAGACATACACACACAACCCCATACCACACACAGGTATATATATATATATATATATATATATATATATATATATATATTATAACTTAACTTTCCAATACGTTGGGCGTCATATTATAAATTAACTTTGGTTATAATTAAAATTATTTTAAATGTTATTTAATTACCTTACCTATTGAAGTCACCTTCAGGTTATAAAAGAATTAACAATCTTATCAATTTTTTTTACCATCACTTGCATTTATTCTTTACAATAATTCTACACATTATTCCTAATTTATATTAATATAGTGCAGTGACAGGCTTGATGTCTTAACTAAACTACAATAATAAGGGTTGACTTCTGAGGCTTTAGATTCAATTAGAATAACAAGAAAAACAGTAGTAAAATTATATTCTTGCTCTCGGGGTCGCTATTATGGGAACTTTGCTTTAAATTTGAAATGGTGAATAGAATTATATTTATAAATTTTGATGAACTTAAAATTTGGTTTAAACTAGAAGATAGATGTCTGTTGGATACACTTATAATTTAAATATACTTATAGTTCAGAAGAGTCCCTAGAATCCTGGCTTGTTCACTTCCGCGCTAACACTTGATAAAAAAACTTACTTTATATTTCAAAACTTTTACGTCGCACTTTACTAAAATTTACTTATAAAAAAAACTCTATTTAAATTAACAAAATTCTCCCTTTACACTTTCATCCTTGTCCCCACCAACCTGCCTTCCTTTCTCTAAGACTCTCTTCAAAAACTCCCTTTAAACTCCCGATCATTTAGTTTTTATGAAATCTCATCTCTCCCACTACCACCGATACGTTATTTTCAGTTTCCCACAGTTCCTAATTTAGCTAAACCCAACGGTACATGGTTAATTCCCCAAGCTATATCGGCCGCTGGATTTCCCATCTTAACAAGTCTTGGGCCTTTGTCTATTTGCCAGACTCCACTTATAAACTTCCTGGAAGGAATAATGACCTGCTTTGGGTACCTGCTTTATCCGCACTAGAAAACTATATGTATTTCTTTGCTAAATCTATAGATGATTTATTTTCGCAACTAGCTTAATTCAATCTAAAGCCTCGTATTTTATGTTATAATATATATATATATATATATATATATATATATATATAATCACTAAAAGGCGACTATGTAGTTAAATATATTTACTGTTTCTAGTTCAATAAAAAAATCAGAAATTAACAATAAGTGCCGTTTTTGAAATATTTAAAAAAAAAATCATGTCTAATAGCTTTCATATTGATGAAAAATCGTTTCATTTCTTTTGCCCGAAACTATTTAGCAAATCAATGCTTGAACAAATGTAAAATATTTTTTATTAGGATATTCCGATGCATCAGAAGGAGCATCACAAGCATACAGAAGCATACGCAAGCCACAGTCATACGGTATTTTTTTAGCTGATATATTTTATATTGTACCCATTTCATAGTTTTCTCCATTTTTATAAAAACGTTTTGAAAGTACTGCAGTATTTCTGAGTCGAATTTCAGGCCAACAACACCCTTGTGGACACTTCTTACAAATTAAAAAAGAATACACTAATCAATGAATTTATTTATGGTTTCAAGTTGACAATATTTTGAAACCTGAAAACTGACCAATGGTTTAGGCTATTATTATTATTAATAATATTTTTAATAATATTACTATAACGTTTTTCTTTATAATTTAGTAAATAAATACATCTGCAGATTTAAATATAAAATGTTACGGAAATTTTGAAAGCTTCTCCCCTCTTATATGAAACCATAATTGGTTTTACTGTCAGTCCTAAAGTGAACAAATATAACTTTTAATGTAAAGTATTAAAGAATTATCAAACCAAAACCTTAAATTAAACAGAATCTTTTATTTCATTTCTGACAGACTTAAAAACTAGGCATAATATATGAATGCCATAAAGTGATTCCCAAATAAATTGCAAAATAACCTAATAATTGTACTTTCGTTATATATTCGGAATATATTGCTACATATATCTGCAGCAGTTAATCATATACGTATTTTTTAACCAATAATAGATCTATAATTCATACAGAAATCGAAGTATGATATACGAAATTTGATTTTTAGAACAAGCGAAACTACTCAAAGGAAGCCAAATACGAGTTACACAAAAGATCGGTAACAAAGTACAGTACAATATACCTCCTCAGGAAAGTTCACCTTGTTATTTTCATTGCTTTCGCCCAACTCTCATTTATTTCCCTTCTTAAAGTTATTGCCAACTTTTCAACGACAAATTGCCATGTCCTTGTTACTCGCCTAGCTTTCACAAGTATAAAATGTATTTGATCAAATTTTATTGGTTATTAAAGTATAAGAATGTTTTCCTTCTTATATTGTACTTACTGGAGTAATTAAGTATTTATCGGTAAATGAATTAGGAAATTACTAGAAAATGGATTGAGCATTAACTGGGAAACAAAATAAATATTTACTGGAAAAAGAATTAAGTATTTATCGGTAAATGAATTAGGAAATTACTAGAAAATGGATTGAGCATTAACTGGGAAACAAAATAAATATTTACTGGAAAAAGAATTAAGTATTTACTGGTAAATAAATTACATTCCTAACATAAAAAGGTTTTCGTATCTTTTAAAAATTCACGCTCCGTGTGCGATTTCAGTGTCATCATTTATGATCTTTTTATCACTTTTTTTCATAAAATTTGAAATACTTTGTCAAGTTTTATTTTTCTTCTAATTTGTCAAACTGACTAGACATTAAAGTTTGTCTACACTTTTACTATTTAACCCGAGGGATATGTTGAAGCAGTGTACTTACTACATTGAGTATGGCTTAATCATAGTATTACTGCAGTCCAGGGTTTTATAGTGGGAAATAATACAGTGGGTAAGTAGTAGCTTGTCTTACTTCCGGCTCTTGCCTTCACTGAAGATCAAAGCTAATGACCCAAACGTTGGCTCCAAAGGTTTTTATGTATTTAATACTAGTCCTACCACAATAGATTAAACTATTCGACAAAGAATCCCTGTTTATCTAGTTATACCACTTTGTAATAGATTTTTTAAATTAGTGATAAGGCTAGTGATATTTTAATTATAATTTTTTCACTTGGTAAAGCAATTGGTGTTTTTATTGATTAGATTTTGTATTTCCACAATGGTTTTTGGCATAGGCTACTTCTTTTTTTTTTTTAATTCAGGTTCTCGTAACATAGTCTCTCTAAATAAATAATTTTAATAATATTTCATGCAAAAAGTTTACTTAACTTTGCATAATGTAGACCTATGTTGTAAGAACAAATTTCGTTTTTTCAAAAACAGATATTTTGTTTTGTGACTTCATTATACATGAAGTTTAATTTACAGAACTTTGTAATACACTTAATAATTACCATTTTACTATTATTTATATACTATGGTATTGGTTTTATTCTTAATTTTAAATATCTTAAGGTTGGCCCTGGGCAGACTGTCTCTTACTAACATCAATTTATAATTTAAATTCTATATTACTGATAAACATAGTTATAAATATGGGTTATTCTTTATCCGTATACTTTTACTTACAAATTTAAAGTTACACACTGGAGAGTTGCGTCAATCAGCGTTTATCTTTAAACAAGAACACAGACTACAGGTAGGCCAATGTTTACGTCACTAAACTCAGTGAAATAATAAAATATCGTTGGAAGCTAAATTTTAAAATTAATTTTTTCAATCAATTGATTTTTTAAGACATTTTCAGGAATTTATTGTCTGATAGCAAATGTGAGCTCTTTATAGCAGAGGATCCTTTACAATATTCAAGCTCCTTAGCTGTACCAAATTTACCGCAGAAACTATCGTTTTGTTACAGGCGTCCACAGTTTTAACCTCCTAACCATTACATGTCCCCTCCCCTACATTTAACCCCATTTTACTGTTTTGTATGACGAGTTTGTTTTCCTATTCTACTGGTATATTACGTCGGTTATTATTTAATCAAAACTTCATCTATCTTAAATTTACGTTAGCCTCACTGACGACCGTAAACGCTTCTAATATTGTGTTCTATTATTTTAAAATAAATCATTTAGATATTTGGCCATGAGAATTATTCTCAATTATTCACAATTTGAAAAATTTCACAAACGTCAAAACCCCGCTATCATGTTATTTCTGTTCTGGTAGTTAATTAGTTATTTCAGAACAGAATAATACACGTAAAACTACTTCCAACGTACTGAATTCTCAAGTAGGGTTAGTTTGTAATAAATCAAATCAGTGTTTGAGCACATTGATAATTATGGAAACTAGATGAACCAATTACAATGCAATCTGTGTTCACGGCTAGGCACGTCTCTTAGCCCCCTTCCTCCCCCCGATACACACTGAGGTTTACTCCAGGTATGCGATTCTGTAAGCCCCCCTCTCCGCTACGTTCCACACTAGAGGTATTCGCAAACCCCTTTATTCCTACATTATAATGAGTACATTATTATATTCTATACTCTACTGACGTTATTAAACTCAAAATAAACAATTGTTTTTAAATAATAACAAAATTTAGTACTTCTGTATAAATTTCAGTTATATTTTTAAAATATTTCCCACCTGTATGAAAATGAAAATATTTTCTAGCTGGGAAGTTTAGAAATTTTGTTCATCCGCCTACTAACAGTATTCAGATCTGACAAAACTTTGAAAATCCTTGATATGAGGTGTACACGCACACAATATTTTGGTGAACAAAAACTCGTATCAACCGAACTTAGAAAATTCCATATTTTTGAAAGTATGAAAAACAGATTTATCTTCTAATTAACTTATTAGGATGATGTATAGTTACATCATTTTCCATTACCAACTTAGTAGTAAAGTCTATTATCTTCACTAAGAGAAATAATTTCTATAATTATGCATCAATAAATCTTTCAACACATAGATTATTATCAAAAAGACAATACAAAAGATGTTGACAAACACACACACACACACACACACACACACACACACATATATATATATATATATATATATATATATATATATATATATATATGCGGCAACATTAATTTCGACTACTTTAAAAGCTAGTTATAAATTGTAACACAATTTACTTAATACATTTGTGTGATAATTTGGTTAATTTAGCAACTAAATGATTTATATTTTGATTCGCAGTTTCATAAAACAACACAAAGTTTAAAGAATTTTAATTACTACACGCAATTTGATAAAAATGTTATTTGGGAATATTGTTTAAGAACACATGCAAAGATTGTTCGGAAAGATTTACATTCAAGAATTATTCAACACACAGTTATACTGCCAAACCTGTTGTTGTTAACCTTTTCTGCATGTTTAGAGTTATAATTGCATTCGAGGTTAGCGAAACAAATGATGATATTGTTCCAACCGACGCAAGCGCAGGACGCAGTTTACCTATGCGTGACGTCATCAACTTACCTGCTGCTCCCAGGTCGATAAGCGCCGGTGATGATTTCAAAGCCTGTCTGAGGGCGGAAAGCGATTTTTAATTGTGTTAAAAATTACATTTATCCCTGCGTATGTTTTAGGAGAATGCAACACCCAGTATAAAAAGTGGTAGAGCTGTAAAAACAAAAAGTATAAGACAAAAAGAAGCTGAAAACAATTTGTCCTTGTTTCGAATTAAATACAAACAAAATATCCAAGTTTATAGAAAAATACGGCCGTATGTACTTTGTTATACCCTTTGTAGGAAGACACGGCAAAACACAATAGGAAAACTAAAATACAAAACTTAATGAAGTTTTATACTGAATAGTAAAAATTTTTCTTGTATAGCAATATGAAATGGATACGTCCATTAACAAATCTACTGTACAGTTAACAAAACACAAACTGAATTTTTCAACTAGTTTGGAACAATTGTATAAGGTAAAATATTAGTATTAAAAATGTCTTTACTGTTTACAAATTGTTATTGTTACAGAAAAACTGTTACTTTTTATTTGCACTTTAAAGGCTACTGCAGGTCCAAAAAAATGTAATACGAAAATAAAACTAAAATGTAACAAATAAAATTTTAACCAAAGGAACTTAGCAAATAGAAAGGACATAAAAAGTCGTGTGACAATAAATATCGATTTTTTACACCATAAATTGTGCAGTTTTTCCGTGAATTCTTCACAACTGACAAAAGCGTACATTATTTATACAAATACTATGTATGGACGTGTGCAGTGTAAATTTCAATACTAGCTTAGTTTTATTTTATTTTTTTAACAATAATAATGATATACCTAATATCATAATTTATTTATGTCATATTTTTTATGTTTAAATTATTATTTGTCGATAATGTGAATACAAATATCAATAAACAGTCCTTTTATTAAGTAATACCAATAATAAATAAATAAATTGATCCTTTGGCAATGGTCGATCACTATCTTATATCCCTTGTATACAACATTTAAGTAATTAGAAATAATCCAGTAAGTGTAAAGGCAGACAAGTTTTAAAATATTGTAAATTGTGTATAATTTATTTTTATTGTTGAAATATCTCAATTTACTTTCAGCTTAATTACAAAAAGGATTAAATTTTTTTGAACTTTAGGTTAACAAGTTACCGTATTTCCGAGCGTATTTTGTTGGGTAAGTTACGATACGTGACGGGACAAAACATTTTCGATTCCATAGGCCGTATTGTGAAACTGTCCCTAGTAGGATAAACCGGCAAAGTGCAAATGGAAATTGGTCTCAGTAACTTTATTATTAATTTGCGTATAATATATGCTTGACAGGTCATTATGCTACTAGGTTCATCAACATAGACAACGAAATACACGAACCATCCTTAGTTACAAATACAATTCCTAATACACCCACAATTTTACAAACAAACTTTAGGAACAAACCAAAATCGCTTTACATTCCGCTTTAAAAGCATTTAAATAAAAGTATTAATTTGTTTCAACAATTTTTACATTGCATGTTTAATCCTTTCCCAAGCATAACGATATTCCTAATATATTATGTAGAAAATTCTAGTATTTACAACTATAATTACATAACAAACACACACACACACACACACACACACACACACTCACACACACACACACACACACACACACACACACACACAGACACACACACACACTCACTCACTCACACACACACACACACACACACACACTCACTCACACACACACACACACACACACACACACACACACACACACACACACACACACACACACACACACACACACACACACACACACACACATACACACACACACACACACACACACACACACACACTCACACACACATATACTATAAAATATATATATATATATATATATATATATATATATATATAAATATATATATATATATATATATATATATATATATATATATATATATATATATATATTAAATATGGTGATATGTTTTCTTGTAAATATTGTAAGTGCAATACTTATATACAAATGATTATTTGTAGTAGATATGATTTAATTTTGTAAAAATATTTTATTAGATAATTATTTTCCTGAAGATGCTGATACTATTTTACCGGCGAAAAGCTTTGAATAAATATATTCTTTAAAAGTATTCTTGTTTTTGAAATATTTTTAATTTATTATATATATATATATATATATATATATATATATATATATATATATTTAAGGTTAAATAATACACACAATTACAGGAATAATTTATTGAATAATACACTCAAAGCTTTTCGTGGGTTGACATTACCAACATCTTCAGGAATTACTAAGAATCAGAGGCGTACTAAGAACCTGATCTTAGTATTGTATTCCTGAGGATGTTGGTAATGTCAACCAACGAAAAGCTTTGAGTTTATTATTCAATAAATTATTCCTGTAATTAGTGTATATTATTTAATCTTAAAAATAATTCTAACATTAAAACATATTTGATATTCTACATATACGAGTATATGTATGTAATATATAATTCAAGCTTCAAGCATACAACATTCGTTATTTTCTAGCCATATTTGGGAAATAAAATAGCTTATATAAACATAGAACTGGAGACAATATTATCGAATCGATGCGAGTAGAAAATATCTTTCAGATCTCAGATGTATTAAGGTATCGATGTTGCTTTTTTCGATTATAAATTGTCTTTCTTAGTGTTATCAAGAGAACATGATCTGACGGTGTTTTTTCAACCCAAATCCTCTTGTGTATAGAACTTTAACATTTTTATTTCTCCAGTTTGAAAATTAAGTTTTCCTCTTCTGAGTATATATATATATATATATATATATATATATATATATATATATATATATATATATATATATATATACCATATTTCATTCAATTGATGTGTCTTTTTATTGTATATTTTACCAATGCATGTAAAGTATGGCGCAAGCTTCATGTTTTCAGATTGACCATACAATGCATTTTAAATAATAATACTGTATATACATACTGTAAACGTCTCAAACTATAGACAGATGTTGAAATTTGAAATAAATTCAGTCATGACAAGGATATTTTACTTCGCCATAACCCGGTGAAAATTGCAAATATATGTTTTGCTTTTTTAATTTTATTTTAAGAACTAGTTTACAAAATGTATAATACATTGTTTAAAATGTATTTTTGAAATTTATGAATTATATATACATTTGACCAAACTGGAAGAGACGCCTTTTATTGTATACAACCAGCCTAACATACATTTCACTAAGTTATTATGAAACAAGAAAACAAGCTTTCCACCGTCACTTCCATTATCCACTGAACTCGTTTAGATTTTGTGCATAATGTTTAAGCACATTGTTTTAAATTTGAATAATTCCCACAATATGTACTACGCAGCGTTTAGACTCTCGACAAAATCACTGAGCGCTTCCATTTTGTACGCTAAGAATCTTCACTAATCTCCTTCCTTGCGCAGGACAAGAGTTAAAGTTACAGGGCCATTGCACCGTTCCAGTGAATCTGAATCGTTACAGGCGTTTAGACTCTCGGCAGAATCACTGAGCGCTTCCATTTTGTACGCTAAGTTTCTTCTCTAATCTCCTTCCTTGCGCAGGACAAGAGTTAAAGTTACAGGACCATTGCACGTCGTTCCAGTGCATCTGAATCGTTACAGGCGTTTAGACTCTCGACAGAATCACTGAGCGCTTCCATTTTGTACGCTAAGTTTCTTCTCTAATCTCCTTCCTTGCGCAGGACAAGAGTTAAAGTTACAGGGCCATTGCACGTCGTTCCAGTGCATCTGAATCGTTACAGGCGTTTTGACTCTCGACAGAATCACTGAGCACTTCCATTTTGTACGCTAAGTATCTTCTCTAATCTCCTTCCTTGCGCAGGACAAGAGTTAAAGTTACAGGGCCATTGCACGTCGTTCCAGTGCATCTGAATCGTTACAGGCGTTTAGACTCTCGACAGAATCACTGAGCGCTTCCATTTTGTACGCTAAGTATCTTCTCTAATCTCCTTCCTTGCGCAGGACAAGAGTTAAAGTTACAGGGCCATTGCACGTCGTTCCAGTGCATCTGAATCGTTACAGGCGTTTAGACTCTCGACAGAATCACTGAGCGCTTCCATTTTGTACGCTAAGTTTCTTCTCTAATCTCCTTCCTTGCGCAGGACAAGAGTTAAAGTTACAGGGCCATTGCACGTCGTTCCAGTGCATCTGAATCGTTACAGGCGTTTTGACTCTCTACAGAATCACTGAGCGCTTCCATTTTGTAGGCTAAGTATCTTCTCTAATCTCCTTCCTTGCGCAGGACAAGAGTTAAAGTTACAGGGCCATTGCACGTCGTTCCAGTGCATCTGAATCGTTACAGGCGTTTAGACTCTCGACAGAATCACTGAGCGCTTACATTTTGTAGGCTAAGTATCTTCTCTAATCTCCTTCCTTGCGCAGGACAAGAGTTAAAGTTACAGGGCCATTGCACGTCGTTCCAGTGCATCTGAATCGTTACAGGCGTTTTGACTCTCTACAGAATCACTGAGCGCTTCCATTTTGTAGGCTAAGTATCTTCTCTAGTCTCCTTCCTTGCGCAGGACAAGAGTTAAAGTTACAGGGCCATTGCACGTCGTTCCAGTGCATCTGAATCGTTACAGGCGTTTAGACTCTCGACAGAATCACTGAGCGCTTACATTTTGTAGGCTAAGTATCTTCTCTAATCTCCTTCCTTGCGCAGGACAAGAGTTAAAGTTACAGGACCATTGCACCGTTCCAGTGCATCTGAATCGTTACAGGCGTTTTGACTCTCGACAGAATCACTGAGCCCTTCCATTTTGTACGCTAAGAATCTTCACTAATCTCCTTCCGTGCGCAGGACAAGAGTTAAAGTTACAGGACCATTGCACCGTTCCAGTGCATCTGAATCGTTACAGGCGTTTTGACTCTCGACAGAATCACTGAGCGCTTCCATTTTGTACGCTAAGTATCTTCACTAATCTCCTTCCGTGCGCAGGACAAGAGTTAAAGTTACAGGACCATTGCACCGTTCCAGTGCATCTGAATCGTTACAGGCGTTTTGACTCTCGACAGAATCACTGAGCGCTTCCATTTTGTACGCTAAGTATCTTCACTAATCTCCTTCCTCGCGCAGGACAAGAGTTAAAGTTACAGGACCATTGCACCGTTCCAGTGCATCTGAATCGTTACAGGCGTTTTGACTATTTCCAACAGACGATAAAGAACGATTATAAAATCATATTACATATTTACAAACACTAAAGAAGTTAAATTACATAATTGCTTGTATTTTAGCATAACAAAGCAAAACCAATTCTTTGAAGAAAAAAAAATACTTCAATAAAGTGAAACAACAATTTACTACCGTTGGCCAACTAAAACACAATCTGCACCTTTCCTATAACTATCGTTATAATATAGCTCCGAGTCGAATCACAAATTTCATATGATCAAAGCAATACTTAGAGCAGCTAGAAATAAGTAATATTATTTATTTACTTTCAAGTGTGTCATATTATTACCATCTACTAAAAAGTTATTTTTTTATTATTAAATCATACACCAAGAATCGTTATTTCCGTCAATACTTTCTTGTAAACTATTATGAAAATTGTCATACATACCTCCACAGGTTGCTGAAGTTACATTGACGAGCTGCTGGCATAAAGTTTAGTGTGGTGTGGGTAGTCTCCCCATCATGGTCGTGGTTGGGGCTTGACAAAATTCTACAACATAGTCGCATTTAACAGTCACTGTTTGTTCATTTTCAAAAAAAGCCGGGCAGTTTTCAAACTACCAATTCTACACCAAACCTTTACATTCCGGAAGTTGCTGTTCATGAAGTTCATTAGGATACATCCGGTCCACCCCACACAAACCAAGACAAAATAACGCACCGCAGACGTGTGTACAACATCCATATTCGTTTCCAGAATGTAATTTTGTAAATGATGCAGTTTTTAAAAAATAACTTTGTAATATGTGAACTATAAATGGCATACATGACTGTATCTATCAATAATATTATTTATTTTCTCTCAGCTACAATATTTTATTTATGGCTAATTGCAATGTGTCAATCGACTCTGGGCTACCTATAGTTATTAGTTAATTATTTTACATATAGTGTTACTATTAATATATCACGATAGTACTCGTTCCTCGAATTCATTTTTATTCATTCAATCAAGTTCAAATACATTTCTTTTAACCTACCTTGGATGTTAACGATGGTAATACAGTCTTACAAATATTTATACAATAATTAAATTATAAAGATTTGGCGGGTTTAGGTCGGACACGAACTGAGTATCTTAATGTTTGAAGTCTATCTTTTTGGCACTGAGCCAATTTTCCCATAGCTACATATTTATTTCTCTAAGATGTATATAAATATTTCTATTGCTCCCATCTGGTTGTCATTGAAACCTCTACTGCACAACAGTAAATTGTTGCCATTTTTACCACACAATATCATAAACAATGCTCTAGGATTTAAAACGAATGAAAACAAACAATTAACAAACTAGATTATAGGTATCAAGACTAAATCACAAACGAACAATGCAAAAAGAAAGCGTAAAGAAACTTCAGCATAATGCAAGCGACAAAAAAAGAAAGCGTATAAATAGTAACAAACTAGTACACCACACATAGAAAAGAAATTAGAAAATTGCAAGGAAGTTCGATTTCTATTTGACCACTTAATTTTGTTTTTCTGACACATGGATGTAGGCTATATACTTACATTAATTGTAATTATAAAATGAAAATACACTGAAACAAAATTTGTCTTTGTTGATTTAAGACGAATTGATTATAAACATTTTTGGTTTATATTACTTGTGTTTGTATCATAGTATATTAAGTTGGGACAACTACCATAGTAATACTTTGAATTGGGTTTAATTTTGAACTAATAAATCAAATTGTTTTTTATTTATAAAATGTACACTAGTTGTGATGCAACAGCATAAGGTTTATGCTTATAATATAAAAAATACACAAAACGTACAGATGTTTTACCAAAGAATATTTCAAAATGTAAGAAGAACAGAATAAAATCGGTTAAACCAGGGATGTCCAACTTTCATAGCATAGCGGGAAAAAATTAAAACCTTGTACGTTGTTGCGGGCCACATAGTAATAATATAATTTTAGTTTGAAATAGCAACAAGAACATATGAAAATTTATAAATAAATAAAACAAAATGAATAGTATTACTTATATTTCTCAAGACTCAAATGAGAGAAAACTATACAAATAAGAAAAATACAAAATAGTTTTATCAACTAACACAACAACTGAAATGAGGATAAAAATGTACATTACAGTATTTTAGTGTGAACATTGTGGTCAATCAGCTGCAGCCACCAAAGAACGAATATCCACCTCTAGTTCTGTGTGAGCCAACCTCATGAGATGGAGTAAAGATACATCAGAAAGCTTGTTCCTATTTTGGTTTCTTATAAACTTCATAGATGAGAAAACACTTTCACATAGGTATGTACTTCCAAACATTGAAGACATTTTTAGCCCAAAATCTCGCAAGTTTGGGAATCTCTCTTTAGGAAGCAATTTAAAAAAGTCATGAGTCTTTTCTTGCCTGGTCATTAGAAACATGTCACCCTACAAATCACATAATTCAAGTTGTAGGTCAGCTGGTCGGTCTTCAATTGTAGCTCCAAGAGGATTGCTGTAAAGCAGTAGACTACTTTTGAGACTTTCAATTTCCTCAAATCTTGTATTGAACTCGTCAATTACTTCTTGAATTTGACAGATGCAGCTTGAAACATCATTGTTTTTTAATTTGTCGGCTAACTGAAGACAGCTAGGAAAGTGTATTACTGCGAAACAAATTGATGATTCCAGCCAAATCTGATATTGTTTGATTTTTTCCTTGAAGACTCAAGTTCAAAATGTTAAGATGATTAGTCAAATCTGTTAGAAAAACTAATTGAACTAAAAATTCTGGATCTTCAAACTTCTTTTCTATTTCAGTGGTGTCAGATGGCACATATTTCTTGAGGAATTCTGGATTTCCTTTCTTTTTGCAAAGGATCGCTCCATGCACTTTCCTGCACTTAACCATCGTACATGGTTATATAATAGCAAGTCTCCATATTCAGCCTCTGTTTCTTGTAAAAACTGCTTAAGTTGCCTATGTAAAAGGGTCCGGATTCCACCTCTGATCAGATTTATAATCTTAATCACAAGTTTAAAACCTTGATCCTGCTTGATGGATTTTCCACATAGAGCTTCCTGATGAATAACACAGTGTATTGCCGGACAGTTAACGCCATTCTCCCGAAGTAATTCTATTAATCCAGACATTTTACCTGTCATTGCTGGTAAATATTCGAGTAAATATTTTATTTATAACTAGCATGTATAGTATTAGAATTTATCATTAAATTATTAGATCCTTGTCAAAATTTCAAGTATTTTTGTGATATTTTTGTCTGATAAGTCTTTGTGGGCCGCATAAAATGACATGGCGGGCCGCCAGTTGGACATCCCTGGGTTAAACGATTTTATCAATATAGTAATAGAAAAGTAATGGGTGTTTCATACACACACACACACACACACACACACACACACACACACATACACACACACACACACACACACACACCCACAGACACATACACACACACACACACACACATACACACACACACACACACACACACATATATATATATATATATATATATATATATATATATATATATATATACACACAGACACAGACACAGACACACACACACACACACACACACACACACACACACACACACACACATATATATATGTGTGTGTGTGTGGGTGGGTGTGGGTGTGCGTGTGTGTGTGTGTGTATTTATATAGTATATTTTTTTTAACACTGTTCAGTAAAATATAATTCCAACTAAATATAAACAAGTTGTATTTTAGAAAGTGGTTCCCCTGTAACACTTGAGTTGTGCCATAAGCAGGCTCTACAGCTCTTGTATTTTTTAGTAATAAATATTTGTACTTCCTAAGTTAAAGATAACTTTCCGAAAGCTTGAGAGTACAAGACAACACAGTACTTACGTGCGATAGATGTATTTATTGGTTCTAAAGTTTAATCTTGTCCAAATATTGTTCTAGAGGGTGAAATCAGCGTAGAAAGACAAACTTGTATCAAGAACGATAACATCAGCAAACATTGTTTTGTAGTGAAAACTTTGCCTGACTCATTCAAGTTTGGAAACAGAGCGTGTCTTTGCAGGTTGGTAGATAAGGTTGTAATTAATGGATAAGTTATGGCTACTAGTGAAACAGAATATTACAGGAAATAGGGAGACAGCACTATGGCCTATTCGGTTTCAGGAAGTTGAACATACTAGCAAACTTGTTCCATCCATTTAAAATCATTTTATACCTTGAAAATATTTTTTATCTCTAGATTTCCATCGGAAACAATATAAATGGTAACTTTATACAAATTTGGTTACTATTAATTTATAAACGGAACAGAATATTAAGGCCCCAGAACAGACACCCATTATCATCATTTGTGCTATTATAGGCAACTTGAACATATTACACACAGATAGACACACACACGAGCGAGCACGCGCTCATATATACATATTCTGTTACATACAGGGTGGAAAACGTGATAAACAGTTAATATCCGGAGTACATTAACCCGTAGATACTCGTATTAGGTTAAAGCTGACTTGTATTTTCATCGAGCCCATAATTTCATTTTGACTGTATTTACATTTTTTAATCCATATTCATAAAATAGTTTTCATCATCAAGCTATTAGCATAGAATTCATTTATTTTATTAGAATTATACTATGAGAAAATTTATTTTGCAAAACCGTCTTACCTGCAACAGTAAAATTGTATAGGAACTGAGAGAAATGAGTGTCAAATATATTTTTAAAAGTAACTATTTATTTTCTCAGTTTTTATGAATTTTATTTCATTTAGAAGGAAGCATCAAAATATTTTATAACCTTTTCATTATGATATGTTTCCGAGGAGAAGCTTTTTTGTTGGACACCGTTTATTCCGAGCAGAGTCCCTCTGTGTTTGACACGAGGAGCATGGCAATAGTTTAACATGTCTTTTTGGCTGATTAGAACGGGTTACTTCGTTTGTGACCACTTCTCCACTCAATACCCTAAATAAAGATCTGGGACACTTGTTTATCCACGTTATTACTTTGCATCAATGCATTTCCTCGTAACGGAAGACTATTTTGTGTCCCTGTAGTTGCTAGTATTTCCCCAGAGCTCCTCTCTATATTGACAGACTATATTCCACCCATACAAAGATTGGATTATCAATATTTTTGACGACACCAGCCATAGTGATGACGGTACAACTCTGACCTACCGGATTAGACCAGAAACATACAAGCTATAGATTATACTGTATCCCCCATGAGGCAAAAGGCTAAATAAACGATTCATTTAAATTTCTATTTTTGTAATTTCCGAAATAGTTATATAGTTATTTGCCATGCATAGAAACCTAATTTGTGAAACAATTGCTATCAGTATGTATTAGGATATCTTAATGTGTAAAATATATCTGAATATTGTGGACAGACACACACACACACACACACACACATACACACACACACACACACACACACATATATATATATATATATATATATATAATAAATTTAAAATATTTTAAAAACAAGAATACTTTTAATGAATATATTTGATCAAAGCTTTTCGCCGATAAAATAGTACCAGCATCTTCAGGAAAATAATTATCTAATAAAATATTTTTACAAAATTAAATCATATGTGCTACAAACGACCATATGTTTATAAGTATTGCACTTTATGTAAATTTTTCTATAACATCAATGACTTTATAAATAGTTTGGTGCCTTGATCTCACTTGAATTTGTTCATCAATTAATTTGTCTTTAACTTTATGCTTATAAATTTCCAATGTTTCAAATATATTCATTTTTAATCCTTTATTTAATTCTTTTATTAATTTCATATTTTCTATTTCCGGAACTCGTGTCCATTATTAATACAATGCGTAGCTAAATTTGATTTATATATGTTTGGTTTGATATAAGAAATTTAGAAATTTATGCATATATCCTGCTGAAAGATCTCACACATTATTGGTTGTATTAAACAAATCATTGTATTAACTCTTAAAGATTTGCTGCTTACTTTATTCTAACAATGAGGTACACAATGTTTACTCATACCATAAATAATTTTCTTGCCATTCACTCCCAGACCATATCAGTGACTTCCCAAACTGTTATATCTGATAAACGCTGATTCATTTCTATGTTGACAGTAAATATCAGCATCTCACCTGCATAACGGGCGTTATTTATTCACCCCATTCAGTAAAATCCAAATGATGGCATTATCAAGAGACTCACTGAATATATGTTTTGAGAGTGTATTGAAAATCAATGGTGACAATCTACAGCCTTGCCTAATGCTCATCGAAGTCTCCCATTCGTCGAAGCTTTCCTTTCAAAGTCTACATTGAATAGATTTGCAATTAAAATATTGTTATAGCAGAAACATATAAATATATAACTGTTTTTAATATATAATAACCTAGAGAGAACATTTAAATTGAGTATGATATGTGGTAATGCATTATTATAATTTTAACTTCGTATGGTAAGAATTTTAAATGATAAATTGGTTACCATTTTTTGCTCTTGTGTTTTGTTTACAGGTTGTTCTACTTACTATTATATTCAATCTAATGTATGCTTATAAATATTTAATGGGTTAAAAATAAGGAAATATTTTAACAAAATTGATGTGGTTTCAACTCAAAGTTTAATTCATCTAAGTTTATGCAGTACACACTCTCTTCTCATATTGAAAGCATCTCACTGAGTACACAATGATATTTTATCTGTGTAACTTAACCGATGCATTATGCAAAGCAGGGCCTCACTTTAATATTTAACCCTTCGACCCAACCCTAATTACCTACAATGCAGCACGGATATATTGGAGTTGTAAGGAGTTGAAATTAATAATCCTTCCCAGGAGTAGTGCCATTACTGGGGCCGCTTCGCCTCATTGGTTGTCTGACATCGTTAACAAATGTTTTATTACGAAAGTTATTTTTGTACAATAAATTATATATAACTGTATTTCAATGACGCTACACTAGGAATCCCTGGCTGGGGAGACAGTTCTGGCTGGGGGGATACTGTCATAAAACGTCATTGTTACCGAAGCCCCAAAACTATACAATTTTCAATAAAACATCACGTGATATAAATAGAAAACTATATATATATATATATATATATATATATATATATATATATATATATATATATCGCAATATGTATTCTTGTGTATTAATAAAGAACTATACAAATACAAGAATTATAATTGAATTTACAATTCAAAGCTTTTCATTGGCTAACAGTACCAACATCATCAGGAATATTAAACAATTAAAATTAACATATGTGCAAATTAGGTCAAATAAATAGCTACTTTCTAGAAAGTGTTACAACTTTCTAGATATAACAATTATAAGACATATTAATGAATTTGAATTTAACATATATCGTAAACCGACACAAACTAACCAAATTATACCTAATAATTCTAACCATCCGTATAATCAAAATATCTTTATATATTTTACTAAATTGATTTTCATTTATATATTTTTCTGTTTTATTTATGTGTTCGTCTTTATCAATAATTACAAAAGCATTACTTCTATCAGCCTTTACTGTAATTAGATTGTTATTTTGTAGTTTATCTTTTAAATCTTTATCTCCTAAATATAAGGATAAAATGAAACTAAATAATAATCATACCATAAGTAATTATATTAACCTTATTGAAAAATTAAAAATTATTAATATTGATAATAAAACAAAATTATTATCATTAGATATAAAAAATATATACACAAATATTCCTATAAAAGAGACTCTAAATATTATAAAATCTAGATTAGAACAAAATGAAAAAGATAGAAAATTAATATTAGAAATTATAAATACATTAAAAAAAATATTAAATCAAAATTATTTTTCATATAATAATAAAATTTACAAACAGGAAGATGGTCTTGCCATGAGTTCTCCCTTATCGAATATAATATCTGAAATATTTTTACAATATATAGATGATAAAATAAATAAAATTATACAGACATTTGATACAAACTGTTATTGGTTTAGATATGTAGATGACGGTTTGTATGTA
>JBAIZL010000085.1:482500-502500 GCA_036971475.1 Prosapia bicincta
TAAAGCCTGACTCATTTCCTTTGCATACCATATCAATATGAACATTTATTTAAAGCCTGGCTCATTTCCTTTGCATATGATATTGATATGAACGTTTATTGAAAGCTCGACTCATTTCCTTTGAATATCATATTGGTATGAACATTTATTTAAAGCCTGGGTCATTTCCTTTGCATACCATATCGATATGAACATTTATTTAAAGCCTGGGCCATTTCCTTTGCATACCATATTGATATGAACATTTATTTAAAGCCTGACTCATTTCCTTTGCATACCATATCGATATGAACATTTATTTAAAGCCTGGGTCATTTCCTTTTTCATATGATATTGATATGAACATTTATTTAAAGCCTGACTCATTTCCTTAGCATACCATATCGATATGAACATTTATTTAAAGCCTGGGTCATTTCCTTTTTCATATGATATTGATATGAACATTTATTTAAAGCCTGACTCATTTCCTTTGCATACCATATCGATATGAACATTTATTTAAAGCCTGAGTCATTACCTTTGCATATGATATTGATATGAACATTTATTGAAAGCTCGACTCATTTCGTTTGCATATCATATCGATATGAACATTTATTTCAAATAAATGCCAGTTCATTATTATCTTTTAAATAGATAAAATAGGCTCAAACAGAAATAGGCACGAATTTAACTGAGCCTTGAATTATTAGGACTCGGAATTTCGAGACTCTACTGTACTTGACAAAAGTTATTAAAATTTATCTATTTTTGAAAGTTGTTTGAAATTCTCAAGTTTTACTACTTCTTCTTTACGTCCTATATCTGGCCCTAAGGTTGGCTAACATTAGAGTTGTACGTATTTTCTAGACAGCTGAACAGCTTGTTGCTACTACAACATCGGATTTCCATTGAAACAATAACCAAAGCCATCATACTCCCCTCAGTCTTCAGGTACTTGTTGTTAATCTAATATTTACGCAATGCGTTTCTTTAGTACCAAGTGCTGATATACACTTAAATAGCCAGTGTTCTCATCATAGAATCTGAGGAGAGGTTAAACAATGAGCCCAAGACATAGTAATATCTTGATATTATAAAGAAGATAAAACAGAAACGAGGTAGGTGACAGAGATTAAACACGGTCAGTTAAGCAAGCCCTGTCTTCCGCCAATCTGCTACGCCTTATCAGTTCTAATGCTCTTGTGTTCTGTGCGTCCCGCGGCTTCTTAATGTGCAAACACTCTTTTATTGTCTCAATAGTTCGATTAATCGATCATTTGTTACTACTATCAAACCGTTTATAGTTATCTTTAAAGCAATATATTTTTACTTACGTAAATATTTTAAGTACATGTAAATTTAATATAAATAACAAGCTATGGCCTTGGATCAAACTCAAAATCCAAATTGTTTTTTCTATACTCGTCAAAATCTTCTGTATATTCTAGTGTGTATGACATGAACAAAAATCTTTTCATTATTTAAACCTTGAAATTTAGTAAGATAGTGAATACGTTCATTGTTTTGCGTTTGCCGATTTCAAAAGACAGTAGTTGCTACGATGGATAAAAGTTGTTTTGATTTACACACTTTTGTTTTGAATTATTTTTTTAAACTCTAATCAATCTTCTATTATTTTCAGAATTTCCAATGCTAGCTCGTCTGCCTCAGGAACTTATCGCTCCTTAATCGTTTTATAACGTAACCTTCTCCTTAGTTTTTTTCAGACCCTACGTTTCTCGTATGTTGTTTAGATAATGTCCCTACCTGTTATCTAAGAAATGTTAGCCAAAAGTTTTTATATCTCAAAATGGTGCTCTAAATTCGTTTTTGTATTATTTTTCAGATTACGACTACTTTGCAAATAGACCAAATAATTCCAAAACAATGCAATCACAGATACAGTAAAACTTAAATGCTTCCTATACGCAACATTGAATGTTTGATTAAACGAAATAATGATTTCCACTCTATTCCTGAATAAGCTGTAACTATTTACAGTCTAACAAGATAACTTATCTATCCTGTAAGGTCTCCTACTTCTAGTTTCTATTTACAGAGGCTTAAGAGCGTATTTGAAGATCACAAAACACAAAAACAATAAATGTAAACCTAACTCAAAACGGGAACTATCTATGGGAACAAGTGAAATTCATAAAAATGTTAACATTTACATTTATTCAGTTACAATGTTTGAAAGATGAGTAAATCAGGAGAAATATAACTTGCGAAGTAAATACAAGTTATTATAAAATTAGTTTTTCTTTAAGAGAAAATGTTTCCCTTATATAATTATACTTTTAAAAACTTTGAAACAACTAATTAAATTTTCTGCACCTTTAAACAATAAACTTAATGAGTTTTGTATTAGGTTTTCAGAAGCTTTGACAGTTGCCAACAAGGACAAAAATGTCAATTAATACATAAAACTCAAGAAAAATTTCGCCTTAAAGTTCTAGTTTTGACACAATGACAAATGTTTATGATGCTTGTGAGAAAATAAATTAATTTAATTGTGAACGTTGCCTAAATATATTTAGTGAGGTTAGGAAAACAATTCTAAAGAATTTATTAGGAAGGGTATTTGAAGTAAGTGTACGCTAATCGAAAAGAGTAGAGAGCAGATGTTTGATGTTGTACTACCATGAATCTACAAAGAATACTTCAGATGAAATTAAATTCTAAAGATTACATTGAAAGAACAATCTTTGCCTAGAAACAATTTCTATCATTATTATGTGTTTGTAATAATATATTTATCCAAAGTAACTTCAAATAAAGCTTTATTTATAACTTATACACGAACAAGGAACTCCAATACCATACAAATGTTACGTAGTTTCAAGACATGTTTCAACTAAACCCTACAGAGATGACAGTGTACGGTAACCCCTAAAAAGACTACTGGGTTTTCTATTTTCTAAAACCTAATCACGATCCCTACGATTTGTTTTGTTCTTATATAAGATATAATAATAAATCTATTGTACAATTTATTTTAAAATTTTTTAGTTTATTAAAATAGTAAACACTGTTATTAAGGTTAGGAAGCCTTTAACTGAACTGCAGACTAGACATTTCGTTGCAATGAATGTAATTAGTTACAACATTTCAATCCTTCAAGAGTTAAAAACTCAATAATCCCCTTCAGGCATACAAATTATATGAGACGTTTAAAACTTCAAGTCATGATAAGGTCTGGATAGTTTAGGCACTCAGATCAATAACTATTATAAACGTTTGGTTTAAATTTTCGTTACAAGCTAACCTTAGAAAATAATGCGAGATGTTTTCAGACATATTATACACACTATTAAGGTAGTCGCGCTGGTTTCATCAGTCTACCTTAATGTTGTACCTATGATTGTTTCAGTTTTCAAATACTTAACTGCTTTACTCTTCTCTCAATCTGTGAACGTTATACTAACATTAGTGTTACTCTAACTCAGGCAAAGACCTTCCTTGTCAAGACTTCTGTGGCGCCCAGAAGACTCTCGTCATTCCCTGCAAGGAGTCCTCAACATTGAAGTGATCCAGAGCGCTACATATAGGCAAAGACCTTCCTTGACAAGACTTCTGTGGCGCCCAGAAGACTCTCGTCCGTCCCTGCAAGGAGTCCTCATCATTGAAGTGATCCAGAGCGCTACATATAGGCAAAGACCTTCCTTGACAAGACTTCTGTGGCGCCCAGAAGACTCTCGTCATTCCCTGCAAGGAGTCCTCATTATTGAAGTGATCCAGAGAGCTACATATAGGCAAAGACCTTCCTTGACAAGACTTCTGGGGCGCCCAGAAGACTCTCGTCCGTCCCTGAAAGGAGTCCTCATCATTGAAGTGATCCAGAGCGCTACATATAGGCAAAGACCTTCCTTGTCAAGACTTCTGTGGCGCCCAGAAGACTCTCGTCATTCCCTCCAAGGAGTCCTCATCATTGAAGTGATCCAGTGCGCTACATATAGGCAAAGACCTTCCTTGACAAGACTTCTGTGGCGCCCAGAAGACTCTCGTCATTCCCTGCAAGGAGTCCTCATCATTGAAGTGATCCAGTGCGCTACATATAGGCAAAGACCTTGCTTGTCAAGACTTCTGTGGCGCCCAGAAGACTCTCGTCATTCCCTGCAAGGAGTCCTCATCATTGAAGTGATCCAGTGCGCTACATATAGGCAAAGACCTTCCTTGACAAGACTTCTGTGGCGCCCAGAAGACTCTCGTCCGTCCCTGAAAGGAGTCCTCATCATTGAAGTGATCCAGAGCGCTACATATAGGCAAAGACCTTCCTTGACAAGACTTCTGTGGCGCCCAGAAGACTCTCGTCCGTCCCTGAAAGGAGTCCTCATCATTGAAGTGATCCAGAGCGCTACAAATAGGCAAAGACCTTCCTTGACAAGACTTCTGGGGCGCCCAGAAGACTCTCGTCATTCCCAGCAACGAGTTCTCATCATTGAAGTGATCCAGAGCGCTACATATAGGCAAAGACCTTCCTTGACAAGACTTCTGTGGCGCCCAGAAGACTCTCGTCATTCCCTGCAACGAGTTCTCTTCATTGAAGTGATCCAGAGCGCTACATATAGGCAAAGACCTTCCTTGAAAAGACTTCTGTGGCGCCCAGAAGACTCTCGTCATTCCCTGCAACGAATTCTCATCATTGAAGTGATCCAGAGCGCTACATATAGGCAAAGACCTTCCTTGACAAGACTTCTGTGGCGCCCAGAAGACTCTCGTCATTCCCTGCAACGAGTTCTCATCATTGAAGTGATCCAGAGCGCTACATATAGGCAAAGACCTTCCTTGACAAGACTTCTGTGGCGCCCAGAAGACTCTCGTCATTCCCTGCAACGAGTTCTCATCATTGAAGTTATCCAGAGCGCTACATATAGGCAAAGACCTTCCTTCTCAAGACGTCTGTGGCGCCCAGAAGACTCTCGTCATTCCCTGCAACGAGTCCTCATCATTGAAGTGATCCAGAGCGCTACATATAGGCAAAGACCTTCCTTGACAAGACTTCTGTGGCGCCCAGAAGACCCTCGTCATTCCCTGCAACGAGTTCTCATCATTGAAGTGATCCAGAGCGCTACATATAGGCAAAGACCTTCCTTGACAAGACTTCTGTGGCGCCCAGAAGACTCTCGTCCGTCCCTGCAAGGAGTCCTCATCATTGAAGTGATCCAGAGCGCTACATATAGGCAAAGACATTCCTTGACAAGACTTCTGTGGCGCCCAGAAGACTCTCGTCATTCCCTGCAAGGAGTCCTCATCATTGAAGTGATCCAGAGCGCTACATATAGGCAAAGACCTTCCGTGACAAGACTTCTGTGGCGCCCAGAAGACTCTCGTCATTCCCTGCAAGGAGTCCTCATCATTGAAGTGATCCAGAGCGCTACATATAGGCAAAGACCTTCCTTGACAAGACTTCTGTGGCGCCCAGAAGACTCTCGTTATTCCCTGCAACGAGTCCTCATCATTGAAGTGATCCAGAGCGCTACATATAGGCAAAGACCTTCCTTGACAAGACTTCTGTGGCGCCCAGAAGACTCTCGTCATTCCCTGCAACGAGTTCTCATCATTGAAGTGATCCAGAGCGCTACATATAGGCAAAGACCTTCCTTGACAAGACTTCTGTGGCACCCAGAAGACTCTCGTCATTCCCTGCAACGAGTTCTCATCATTGAAGTGATCCAGAGCGCTACATATAGGCAAAGACCTTCCTTGACAAGACTTCTGTGGCGCCCAGAAGACTCTCGTCATTCCCTGCAACGAGTTCTCATCATTGAAGTGATCCAGTGCGCTACATATAGGCAAAGACCTTCCTTCTCAAGACGTCTGTGGCGCCCAGAAGACTCTCGTCATTCCCTACAACGAGTCCTCATCATTGAAGTGATCCAGAGCGCTACATATAGGCAAAGACCTTCCTTGACAAGACTTCTGTGGCGCCCAGAAGACTCTCGTCATTCCCTGCAACGAGTTCTCATCATTGAAGTGATCCAGAGCGCTACATATAGGCAAAGACCTTCCTTGACAAGACTTCTGTGGCGCCCAGAAGACTCTCGTCCGTCCCTGCAAGGAGTCCTCATCATTGAAGTGATCCAGAGCGCTACATATAGGCAAAGACATTCCTTGACAAGATTTCTGTGGCGCCCAGAAGACTCTCGACATTCCCTGCAAGGAGTCCTCATCATTGAAGTGATCCAGAGCGCTACATATAGGCAAAGACCTTCCTTGACAAGACTTCTGTGGCGCCCAGAAGACTCTCGTCATTCCCTGCAACGAGTCCTCATCATTGAAGTGATCCAGAGCGCTAATTATAGGCAAAGACCTTCCTTGACAAGACTTCTGTGGCGCCCAGAAGACTCTCGTCATTCCCTGCAACGAGTCCTCATCATTGAAGTGATCCAGAGCGCTACATATAGGCAAAGACCTTCCTTGACAAGACTTCTGTGGCGCCCAGAAGACTCTCGTCCGTCCCTGCAAGGAGTTCTCATCATTGAAGTGATCCAAAGCGCTACATATAGGCAAAGACATTCCTTGACAAGACTTCTGTGGCGCCCAGAAGACTCTCGTCCGTCCCTGCAAGGAGTCCTCATCACTGAAGTGATCCAGAGCGCTACATATAGGCAAAGACTTTCCTTGACAAGACTTCTGTGGCGCCCAGAAGACTCTCGTCCGTCCCTGCAAGTAGATCTCATCATTGAAGTGATCCAGAGTGCTACATATAGGCAAAGACCTTCCTTGACAAGACTTCTGTGGCGCCCAGAAGACTCTCGTCATTCCCTGCAAGGAGTCCTCATCATTGAAGTGATCCAGTGCGCTACATATAGGCAAAGACCTTCCTTCTCAAGACGTCTGTGGCGCCCAGAAGACTCTCGTCATTCCCTGCAACGAGTCCTCATCATTGAAGTGATCCAGAGCGCTACATATAGGCAAAGACCTTCCTTGACAAGACTTCTGTGGCGCCCAGAAGACTCTCGTCATTCCCTGCAACGAGTTCTCATCATTGAAGTGATCCAGAGCGCTACATATAGGCAAAGACCTTCCTTGACAAGACTTCTGTGGCGCCCAGAAGACTCTCGTCCGTCCCTGCAAGGAGTCCTCATCATTGAAGTGATCCAGAGCGCTACATATAGGCAAAGACATTCCTTGACAAGATTTCTGTGGCGCCCAGAAGACTCTCGACATTCCCTGCAAGGAGTCCTCATCATTGAAGTGATCCAGAGCGCTACATATAGGCAAAGACCTTCCTTGACAAGACTTCTGTGGCGCCCAGAAGACTCTCGTCATTCCCTGCAAGGAGTCCTCATCATTGAAGTGATCCAGTGCGCTACATATAGGCAAAGACCTTCCTTGACAAGACTTCTGTGGCGCCCAGAAGACTCTCGTCCGTCCCTGAAAGGAGTCCTCATCATTGAAGTGATCCAGAGCGCTACATATAGGCAAAGACCTTCCTTGACAAGACTTCTGTGGCGCAAAGAAGACTCTCGTCCGTCCCTGAAAGGAGTCCTCATCATTGAAGTGATCCAGAGCGCTACAAATAGGCAAAGACCTTCCTTGACAAGACTTCTGGGGCGCCCAGAAGACTCTCGTCATTCCCAGCAACGAGTTCTCATCATTGAAGTGATCCAGAGCGCTACATATAGGCAAAGACCTTCCTTGACAAGACTTCTGTGGCGCCCAGAAGACTCTCGTCATTCCCTGCAACGAGTTCTCATCATTGAAGTGATCCAGAGCGCTACATATAGGCAAAGACCTTCCTTGAAAAGACTTCTGTGGCGCCCAGAAGACTCTCGTCATTCCCTGCAACGAGTTCTCATCATTGAAGTGATCCAGAGCGCTACATATAGGCAAAGACCTTCCTTGACAAGACTTCTGTGGCGCCCAGAAGACTCTCGTCATTCCCTGCAACGAGTTCTCATCATTGAAGTGATCCAGAGCGCTACATATAGGCAAAGACCTTCCTTGACAAGACTTCTGTGGCGCCCAGAAGACTCTCGTCATTCCCTGCAACGAGTTCTCATCATTGAAGTTATCCAGAGCGCTACATATAGGCAAAGACCTTCCTTCTCAAGACGTCTGTGGCGCCCAGAAGACTCTCGTCATTCCCTGCAACGAGTCCTCATCATTGAAGTGATCCAGAGCGCTACATATAGGCAAAGACCTTCCTTGACAAGACTTCTGTGGCGCCCAGAAGACCCTCGTCATTCCCTGCAACGAGTTCTCATCATTGAAGTGATCCAGAGCGCTACATATAGGCAAAGACCTTCCTTGACAAGACTTCTGTGGCGCCCAGAAGACTCTCGTCCGTCCCTGCAAGGAGTCCTCATCATTGAAGTGATCCAGAGCGCTACATATAGGCAAAGACATTCCTTGACAAGACTTCTGTGGCGCCCAGAAGACTCTCGTCATTCCCTGCAAGGAGTCCTCATCATTGAAGTGATCCAGAGCGCTACATATAGGCAAAGACCTTCCGTGACAAGACTTCTGTGGCGCCCAGAAGACTCTCGTCATTCCCTGCAAGGAGTCCTCATCATTGAAGTGATCCAGAGCGCTACATATAGGCAAAGACCTTCCTTGACAAGACTTCTGTGGCGCCCAGAAGACTCTCGTTATTCCCTGCAACGAGTCCTCATCATTGAAGTGATCCAGAGCGCTACATATAGGCAAAGACCTTCCTTGACAAGACTTCTGTGGCGCCCAGAAGACTCTCGTCATTCCCTGCAACGAGTTCTCATCATTGAAGTGATCCAGAGCGCTACATATAGGCAAAGACCTTCCTTGACAAGACTTCTGTGGCACCCAGAAGACTCTCGTCATTCCCTGCAACGAGTTCTCATCATTGAAGTGATCCAGAGCGCTACATATAGGCAAAGACCTTCCTTGACAAGACTTCTGTGGCGCCCAGAAGACTCTCGTCATTCCCTGCAACGAGTTCTCATCATTGAAGTGATCCAGTGCGCTACATATAGGCAAAGACCTTCCTTCTCAAGACGTCTGTGGCGCCCAGAAGACTCTCGTCATTCCCTGCAACGAGTCCTCATCATTGAAGTGATCCAGAGCGCTACATATAGGCAAAGACCTTCCTTGACAAGACTTCTGTGGCGCCCAGAAGACTCTCGTCATTCCCTGCAACGAGTTCTCATCATTGAAGTGATCCAGAGCGCTACATATAGGCAAAGACCTTCCTTGACAAGACTTCTGTGGCGCCCAGAAGACTCTCGTCCGTCCCTGCAAGGAGTCCTCATCATTGAAGTGATCCAGAGCGCTACATATAGGCAAAGACATTCCTTGACAAGATTTCTGTGGCGCCCAGAAGACTCTCGACATTCCCTGCAAGGAGTCCTCATCATTGAAGTGATCCAGAGCGCTACATATAGGCAAAGACCTTCCTTGACAAGACTTCTGTGGCGCCCAGAAGACTCTCGTCATTCCCTGCAACGAGTCCTCATCATTGAAGTGATCCAGAGCGCTAATTATAGGCAAAGACCTTCCTTGACAAGACTTCTGTGGCGCCCAGAAGACTCTCGTCATTCCCTGCAACGAGTCCTCATCATTGAAGTGATCCAGAGCGCTACATATAGGCAAAGACCTTCCTTGACAAGACTTCTGTGGCGCCCAGAAGACTCTCGTCCGTCCCTGCAAGGAGTTCTCATCATTGAAGTGATCCAAAGCGCTACATATAGGCAAAGACATTCCTTGACAAGACTTCTGTGGCGCCCAGAAGACTCTCGTCCGTCCCTGCAAGGAGTCCTCATCACTGAAGTGATCCAGAGCGCTACATATAGGCAAAGACTTTCCTTGACAAGACTTCTGTGGCGCCCAGAAGACTCTCGTCCGTCCCTGCAAGTAGATCTCATCATTGAAGTGATCCAGAGTGCTACATATAGGCAAAGACCTTCCTTGACAAGACTTCTGTGGCGCCCAGAAGACTCTCGTCATTCCCTGCAAGGAGTCCTCATCATTGAAGTGATCCAGTGCGCTACATATAGGCAAAGACCTTCCTTCTCAAGACGTCTGTGGCGCCCAGAAGACTCTCGTCATTCCCTGCAACGAGTCCTCATCATTGAAGTGATCCAGAGCGCTACATATAGGCAAAGACCTTCCTTGACAAGACTTCTGTGGCGCCCAGAAGACTCTCGTCATTCCCTGCAACGAGTTCTCATCATTGAAGTGATCCAGAGCGCTACATATAGGCAAAGACCTTCCTTGACAAGACTTCTGTGGCGCCCAGAAGACTCTCGTCCGTCCCTGCAAGGAGTCCTCATCATTGAAGTGATCCAGAGCGCTACATATAGGCAAAGACATTCCTTGACAAGATTTCTGTGGCGCCCAGAAGACTCTCGACATTCCCTGCAAGGAGTCCTCATCATTGAAGTGATCCAGAGCGCTACATATAGGCAAAGACCTTCCTTGACAAGACTTCTGTGGCGCCCAGAAGACTCTCGTCATTCCCTGCAACGAGTCCTCATCATTGAAGTGATCCAGAGCGCTAATTATAGGCAAAGACCTTCCTTGACAAGACTTCTGTGGCGCCCAGAAGACTCTCGTCATTCCCTGCAACGAGTCCTCATCATTGAAGTGATCCAGAGCGCTACATATAGGCAAAGACCTTCCTTGACAAGACTTCTGTGGCGCCCAGAAGACTCTCGTCCGTCCCTGCAAGGAGTTCTCATCATTGAAGTGATCCAAAGCGCTACATATAGGCAAAGACATTCCTTGACAAGACTTCTGTGGCGCCCAGAAGACTCTCGTCCGTCCCTGCAAGGAGTCCTCATCACTGAAGTGATCCAGAGCGCTACATATAGGCAAAGACTTTCCTTGACAAGACTTCTGTGGCGCCCAGAAGACTCTCGTCCGTCCCTGCAAGTAGATCTCATCATTGAAGTGATCCAGAGTGCTACATATAGGCAAAGACCTTCCTTGACAAGACTTCTGTGGCGCCCAGAAGACTCTCGTCATTCCCTGCAAGGAGTCCTCATCATTGAAGTGATCCAGAGTTCTACATATAGGCAAAGACCTTCCTTGACAAGACTTCTGTGGCGCCCAGAAGACTCTCGTCCGTCCCTGCAACGAGTCCTCATCATTGAAATGATCCAGAGCGCTACATATAGGCAAAGACCTTCCTTGTCAAGACTTTTGTGGCGCCCAGAAGACTCTCGTCATTCCCTGCAACGAGTCCTCATCATTGAAGTGATCCAAAGCGCTACATATAGGCAAATACCTTCCTTGACAAGACTTCTGTGGCGCCCAGAAGACTCTCGTCCGTCCCTGCAAGGAGTTCTCATCATTGAAGTGATCCAGAGTGCTACATATAGGCAAAGACCTTCCTTGACAAGACTTCTGTGGCGCCCAGAAGACTCTCGTCATTCCCTGCAAGGAGTCCTCATCATTGAAGTGATCCAGAGTGCTACATATAGGCAAAGACCTTCCTTGACAAGACTTCTGTGGCGCCCAGAAGACTCTCGTCATTCCCTGCAAGGAGTCCTCATCATTGAAGTGATCCAAAGCGCTACATATAGGCAAAGACCTTCCTTGACAAGACTTCTGTGGCGCCCAGAAGACTCTCGTCCGTCCCTGCAAGGAGTCCTCATCATTGAAGTGATCCAGAGCGCTACATATAGGCAAAGACCTTCCTTGTCAAGACTTCTGTGGCGCCCAGAAGACTCTCGTCATTCCCTGCAACGAGTCCTCATCATTGAAATTATCCAGAGCGCTACATATAGGCAAAGACATTCCTTGACAAGACTTCTGTGGCGCCCAGAAGACCCTCGTCATTCCCTGCAACGAGTCCTCATCATTGAAGTGATCCAGAGCGCTACATATAGGCAAAGACCTTCCTTATCAAGACTTCTGTGGCGCCCAGAAGACTCTCGTCATTCCCTGCAACGAGTCCTCATCATTGAAGTGATCCAGAGCGCTACATATAGGCAAAGACCTTCCTTATCAAGACTTCTGTGGCGCCCAGAAGACTCTCGTCATTCCCTGCAACGAGTCCTCATCATTGAAGTGATCTAGAGTGCTACATATAGGCAAAGACCTTCCTTATCAAGACTTCTGTGGCGCCCAGAAGACTCTCGTCATTCCCTGCAACGAGTCCTCATCATTGAAGTGATCCAGAGCGCTACATATAGGCAAAGACATTCCTTGACAAGACTTCTGTGGCGCCCAGAAGACTCTCGTCCGTCCCTGCAAGGAGTCCTCATCATTGAAATTATCCAGAGCGCTACATATAGGCAAAGACATTCCTTGACAAGACTTCTGTGGCGCCCAGAAGACTCTCGTCATTCCCTGCAACGAGTCCTCATCATTGAAGTGATCCAGAGCGCTACATATAGGCAAAGACATTCCTTGACAAGACTTCTGTGGCGCCCAGAAGACTCTCGTCATTCCCTGCAACGAGTCCTCATCATTGAAGTGATCCAGAGCGCTACATATAGGCAAAGACATTCCTTGACAAGACTTCTGTGGCGCCCAGAAGACTCTCGTCATTCCCTGCAACGAGTTCTCATCATTGAAGTGATCCAGAGCGCTACATATAGGCAAAGACATTCCTTGACAAGACTTCTGTGGCGCCCAGAAGACTCTCGTCCGTCCCTGCAAGGAGTCCTCATCATTGAAATGATCCAGAGCGCTACATATAGGCAAAGACCTTCCTTGTCAAGACTTCTGTGGCGCCCAGAAGACTCTCGTCATTCCCTGCAACGAGTCCTCATCATTGAAGTGATCCAAAGCGCTACATATAGGCAAAGACATTCCTTGACAAGACTTCTGTGGCGCCCAGAAGACTCTCGTCATTCCCTGCAACGAGTCCTCATCATTGAAGTAACCCAGTGCGCTACATATAGGCAAAGACCTTCCTTCTCAAGACGTCTGTGGCGCCCAGAAGACTCTCGTCATTCCCTGCAACGAGTCCTCATCATTGAAGTGATCCAGAGCGCTACATATAGGCAAAGACATTCCTTGACAAGACTTCTGTGGCGCCCAGAAGACTCTCGTCCGTCCCTGCAAGGAGTCCTCATCATTGAAGTGATCCAGAGCGCTACATATAGGCAAAGACATTCCTTGACAAGACTTCTGTGGCGCCCAGAAGACTCTCGTCCGTCCCTGCAAGGAGTCCTCATCATTGAAGTGATCCAGAGCGCTACATATAGGCAAAGACCTTCCTTGACAAGACTTCTGTGGCGCCCAGAAGACTCTCGTCCGTCCCTGCAAGGAGTCCTCATCATTGAAGTGATCCAGAGCGCTACATATAGGCAAAGACATTCCTTGACAAGACTTCTGTGGCGCCCAGAAGACTCTCGTCCGTCCCTGCAAGGAGTCCTCATCATTGAAGTGATCCAGAGCGCTACATATAGGCAAAGACATTCCTTGACAAGACTTCTGTGGCGCCCAGAAGACTCTCGTCCGTCCCTGCAAGGAGTCCTCATCATTGAAGTGATCCAGAGCGCTACATATAGGCAAAGACCTTCCTTGACAAGACTTCTGTGGCGCCCAGAAAACTCTCGTCCGTCCCTGCAAGGAGTCCTCATCATTGAAGTGATCCAGAGTGCTACATATAGGCAAAGACCTTCCTTGACAAGACTTCTGTGGCGCCCAGAAGACTCTCGTCATTCCCTGCAACGAGTTCTCATCATTGAAGTGATCCAGAGCGCTACATATAGGCAAAGACCTTCCTTCTCAAGACGTCTGTGGCGCCCAGAAGACTCTCGTCATTCCCTGCAACGAGTCCTCATCATTGAAGTGATCCAGAGCGCTACATATAGGCAAAGACCTTCCTTGACAAGACTTCTGTGGCGCCCAGAAGACTCTCGTCCGTCCCTGCAAGGAGTTCTCATCATTGAAGTGATCCAAAGCGCTACATATAGGCAAAGACATTCCTTGACAAGACTTCTGTGGCGCCCAGAAGACTCTCGTCCGTCCCTGCAAGGAGTCCTCATCACTGAAGTGATCCAGAGCGCTACATATAGGCAAAGACTTTCCTTGACAAGACTTCTGTGGCGCCCAGAAGACTCTCGTCCGTCCCTGCAAGTAGATCTCATCATTGAAGTGATCCAGAGTTCTACATATAGGCAAAGACCTTCCTTGACAAGACTTCTGTGGCGCCCAGAAGACTCTCGTCCGTCCCTGCAACGAGTCCTCATCATTGAAATGATCCAGAGCGCTACATATATTCAAAGACCTTCCTTGTCAAGACTTCTGTGGCGCCCAGAAGACTCTCGTCATTCCCTGCAACGAGTCCTCATCATTGAAGTGATCCAAAGCGCTACATATAGGCAAAGACCTTCCTTGACAAGACTTCTGTGGCGCCCAAAAGACTCTCGTCCGTCCCTGCAAGGAGTTCTCATCATTGAAGTGATCCAGAGTGCTACATATAGGCAAAGACCTTCCTTGACAAGATTTCTGTGGCGCCCAGAAGACTCTCGTCATTCCCTGCAAGGAGTCCTCATCATTGAAGTGATCCAGAGTGCTACATATAGGCAAAGACCTTCCTTGACAAGACTTCTGTGGCGCCCAGAAGACTCTCGTCATTCCATGCAAGGAGTCCTCATCATTGAAGTGATCCAGAGCGCTACATATAGGCAAAGAACTTCCTTGTCAAGACTTCTGTGGCGCCCAGAAGACTCTCGTCCGTCCCTGCAAGGAGTCCTCATCATTGAAGTGATCCAGAGTGCTACATATAGGCAAAGACCTTCCTTGACAAGACATCTGTGGCGCCCAGAAGACTCTCGTCATCCCCTGCAAGGAGTCCTCATCATTGAAGTGATCCAGAGTGCTACATATAGGCAAAGACCTTCCTTGACAAGACTTCTGTGGCGCCCAGAAGACTCTCGTCATTCCCTGCAAGGAGTCTTCATCATTGAAGTGATCCAGAGTGCTACATGTAGTCAAAGACCTTCCTTGACAAGACTTCTGTGGCGCCCAGAAGACTCTCGTCATTCCCTGCAAGGAGTCCTCATCATTGAAGTGATCCAGAGTGCTACATATAGGCAAAGACCTTCCTTGACAAGACTTCTGTGGCGCCCAGAAGACTCTCGTCATTCCCTGCAACGAGTCCTCATCATTGAAGTGATCCAGAGTGCTACATATAGGCAAAGACCTTCCTTGACAAGACTTCTGTGGCGCCCAGAAGACTCTCGTCATTCCCTGCAAGGAGTCCTTATCATTGAAGTGATCCAGAGTGCTACATATAGGCAAAGACCTTCCTTGACAAGACTTCTGTGGCGCCCAGAAGACTCTCGTCATTCCCTGCAACGAGTCCTCATCATTGAAGTGATCCAGAGTGCTACATATAGGCAAAGACCTTCCTTGACAAGACTTCTGTGGCGCCCAGAAGACTCTCGTCATTCCCTGCAACGAGTTCTCATCATTGAAGTGATCCAGAGCGCTACATATAGGCAAAGACCTTCCTTGACAAGACTTCTGTGGCGCCCAGAAGACTCTCGTCCGTCCCTGCAAGGAGTCCTCATCATTGAAGTGATCCAGAGCGCATTGAAGTCCTCTAGGCATTCGATGTAGGTAGCTCTAGCTGGTCGCGGGTAGCATCCGCGATATCCCGTGGTAGGGTACTTGGAATTGATTTGATTTTACGATAAGATACCATCTTTTGCAAAAACTGCCCAGATTGTCTCCAACACTGAGCTGATGGTCTATAGCTAAAATAGAGGGTCCCCTTAAGGAATGTCACAGCCAGGTCTAGCGAGCGTATCAGCTCGTTTGTTACCGTAAAGGTCACAATGTCCATGAACCGATTGTAAAACCATCTCTCTTCTGATTAGAAGTTGGAGTCGTGATCTTTGCACCTTGCGATAACATCCCATTCTTGTGCAGATGTAATGAATTGCATCGCTGAGATTCTGTATCCTTTCTAATAGGTTTTATTTCTACCGATGCAAGTTGAAAGCATTTCAGCGGCATGTCGAATAGCTGCCACTTTGCCTTCAAATTTGTGTCTGTGTAAACCAACTGGGAACGACCTTTTCATGAAGATTCGGTAGATTCTAGCTCTGCTGTACTCTCCATATCCGATCTGACCGTGTAAACGTGGGTGCATTCAACAGCAGGGTAGTTTTAGCCAGCATTTATAAAGTGGTTAACCTTAAGAGACACTGTGTTTAATCAGTTTTACGTTAGGTGATGCCAGGCGGAACAAAGTCCACATTAGAATACAAATGTTATTACTAATCAAAAATATCTACTTACGCTTTTAAAAATGAACACATACATTTAGACTCTTCTGTCGAAATAAACTTCAATGTATACATAAAATATCTAGAGAACTGTTTACCATCAACATATGTAATAATTGGAGAGTATTATGATCAATGCCTAAACCCTTCGCTTAGTTCATAAATATATTTACCTAATAAGACTCTCTTTCACTATTGAAACCAGTAGTGGGTAAATATTAAAAATAATGGTGAAACAAGAATAATGAATACAATAAGCACAAATAACAATAATAATGTAAGGGTTTGGAACGTTACTTATTCAATGCTAGAAAACTTGCGGAAAAACTCGAATCTATCATAGAAATGTATTTGCAGATACTTTATTTCGTGAGTAGGGGATTGCAATTCAATCGGACATTAAAGTCATACTGATCTTTCACTAAATAACAAGTTGGCACGAAGCCAGCGGCAAAGATAATTTCAGGAACGAAATGTTTGGTAGTACTGTAGTTTCTGGGACACCGCAGTCAAGCCCTGTTTAATATCTTTGCGTATTCTGTTTTATTTTCAGAAACAAATAATAATCGATACTAAACGACTTTTGTATGATGCATGGCATAGTCCAGTAAAGTTTCAATTTTATTATTTCGGCAGATTACAACTCCTTTACTGTCGTTCACTAGGCTCTTCTCTACAATCGCCTATAAACTGTGAACTTGTCTTGTTTTCTGACAAGGTCTATGATATTAAGTTTATTTTTAGATTTTTCATTGTATTACGAATAAAATTCATAGTCAAATGTTTTTGGCTCGGTTAAATTGATTGTCCTCTAAAATTACAACGTTCATGGAAAAGTAAGAAGCACTCACTATTTGGCTTCTTGTAACAAATATATGACTGCTAGCTTTATATACTTTATTTGTTTCTTTTAACTAATTTGTATTGATTTATTTTAAGGTGATAATTTGCAGTAATGATAAACTTTGAAATTTTGTTGAATTTTTCAATTTAAAGTGTGATCTTTGTGGCTTGATATTTCTTTGAGTTTTTATCAGTTAATCAGTTGGTTTATTGTATTATTTACGTGTATGTTTTTCTTTATGTTCATTTCTACCCTCTTCGTTTCCTGTTTTAGTTTCTTTATAGCTTCATATCAAATAAAATGAATCGCTATATTGATCAAAGGATTATTTTTTAACATGGAATAATACTAATAGTTTTAACAAATAATTAAGCAAAAATTCTACCTCATACACCTTAGAAGATCCTTTTTAGTATGGGCGCATTATAGCACATACATCTAGTGCACATGATGCAGTTAGTTATGTTCGCTATGTTTTATTATGATTATTATTTATTTATAATATTAATAATATTTTTTTTTGAGGCCGTTCCGCACTTAATGCGGATATTGTTCTTGACTATGAATGGTAATAAACACGAAATGTATCCCAACACTATCTATCACAGAACACTTTCCATCTGCGTGTACAGTATTATACAAATCCAATTATACAACAGTTAAACAGGTAACGGAAATAAACCAACGCTGTCAAACTTGAGATATTTATGGTACATGAGACTATTGGGAGAAAGGAATACTAAGTTTAAAAAATTGTAATTATACTTCGACTTGAAAGTAAGGACAAAGTGGAGGCGGTAATGAGGTGATCTAAATTGAACGACCAGAGAGAACCAACTTTCTGGCAGGAGGAAAATTATTATTGAGATTAGGAATAAAATACCATTGTACAAAATTCTAAATAAAACAATATTTCTTTTTAATATTATAAAATTTAAAACCTAGCATATATATGTTTTTGAAATGTTTGTTTTTAGATATTTTGAAAAATACAAATTATGTAAATTCGAAATTAGTAGTGTGACTGTTTATTGCTCTGAAATAAGTATCAAAAAGGATAATAGGTTTCTGAGAATTATTTATTCAGGTCATTTGATTTTTAAATCATCTCATAATATATTTCACATAATGTTACATTAAGAAATAGCAAAGCGTTATTTTTTGTAGGTAATATAACTTGAGTATTTCAAATATTTTCGTATTGTAGAATTGATTCTAATGACAAAATAAAACAAAAGAAACCTTCAAGTATCGAACATCCCTTTGGTGCGCTGAAGAAAGTATTGACGCGCCTTAAATCAGATTATATTCGCCAAACATTATCCTGCTCTCCCTAAATGGGACTAACTTACATCGGAAACAGTTAACGAGACTCATCGTAAAGACCGCGTGTTCAACCGAGATAAAAATATTTACCTTACAAAATGTATTTAGTAAACCGAGAGGGTGGATGGGGTGGGTGATTATTTTACGTATCCGGTGACAAGGGAGGTTCCCGACGTTAAGGCAGAACGGCTGTAAAATTTATACATTTGTCTGCCCCGAGTTTTTCGATACTAACTAGCTGAAACCCTTTTAAAAGCGGAAAGCATATATATGGACCATAGTGATAGTCGTATTAAATACGAAGAACGTATGCGTATGTATTTACGCCCCTATTATGTGTAATAAGAGAGGGAAGACTTTAAACGGGAAAATAATAATATATTATTCGTATAATATATATGTAGTCAACAATACAAATAGCTAATGAAATATGGTGATGTGTTACAAAAACTTATATGTATATATATTTAATAAATTTAAAATATTTCAAAAACAAGAATACTTTTATTGCATATATTATTCAAAGCTTTTCCCCGATAAAATAGTACCAGCATCTTCAGGAAAATAATTATCTAACAAAATATTTTTACAAAAATTGTACACAAATTATACAAGAATTTTTGTAAAAATATTTTGTTAGATAATTATTTTCCTGGCGATGCTGGTACTATTTTATCGGCGAAAAGCTTTGAATAATATATGCAATAAAAGTATTCTTGTTTTTGAAATATTTTTAATTTATTAAATATATTACAAGAAAACATATCACCATATTTAATATATATATATATATATATATATATATATATATCGTTTGGAGAAAACAAAATCACACCGAGATCTCACAAAAAATTCAATCTTCTAGACAAAATCTTTAATCTTTAAAATTCAGAAACTGGACAAAAGCTAAAAAAGTAGTGGTGTTTTTAACGGTAAACATACATTTCAGTGCAAAATGATAAAAGGTTATCACTCATAGCCCTCATGGAGGAGTTCAACTCAGCAATAATTTTTATTTTTCGTTTTTGTTTTTAATGCGGGAATCCATTCATGTGACGTGATTTAAATCGTTTCCCGTCGAAATTAGAGTAAGGTCAATACTGATAACTTGATAAGCTGCTTCACGGTGTCAGTTGTTACTTGGAATACAGTATTTATTTTGTTTCATCCTGACAATTTCTAAACAATAATTTTTAAACATTTTTGTTGTAATTTTTGAAGTGATGTGTTTAGCCAATACGATTTGGTGAAATTTTGTGTAAAGGCTGTGTGGAAGTACTTTTATACAAGAAAAAACAATGAGTTGCCGAGCATGAATAGAGTTATTGAAACCTGACTCTTTGTGTAAGAATGTAATAAGAGGGATATATTGAAATTGTCTATGTTAATAGAAAAGTACGACAGAACACCAAGCCAAAAAGCTTTATTTTTATCTGTAATTATAAACGCTCTTTTAATATTACAATGCAAGGAATAAATTGTCTATCTGAAAAAGAGCTAATAGTTTTAAACATTTAGAAACGTTAAGATAATTGCAGGTATGTTAGCTTGATTTATTTATTTTTGAGGTGGATGTAGTTATAAATAAATATATTTAGATAAATATATAATTGGGTTTATTCTAAGAACGCAAGATTTATTTTTTTTATATATCACCTAAACTCACAAGG
>JBAIZL010000085.1:507500-540000 GCA_036971475.1 Prosapia bicincta
CGCTCATCTCATAAGACTAAAAAGCACACCGCTCTTTACTTTATAACAACTACACACTGTAATAATAAATAGTCCTATTGCACATACAGGGTACCTCCTGTACAAAACCTCCAATGTGACTATAAGCTACTGATTTAACGTTTTCTATGACATCCGTGATTAGAGGATGTAGGAAAAGTGGAGAAGGGTGAAAAGGGGGGAGGGGGAAACGCATAGTTAGAATGCATACTGTATAGCTGTTCACTCGTAAGCTGGCGCGCGATCGATCGATAGAAAACAAAAAGCTGGCCCTATTCAAAAAAATTGGTTTTTGTACCATCAAAGGCCATCGCTAAGAAATTTCAGGCGTTACTGTCGCTTAGACACTGATATAAGTAAATTTGTTCAAAACTTTATGTATATGCTCTGGTTAATACGACAAATGAAATCTGCATTTGGCCTTATGGAATCTACATTATTGTAATATAATGTATAATATTAAAATGTCTGTAGAACGTCTTTTGTTTACTCTACTCCCCCCCCCCCCTCTATGCTCACCCTTTGAGGCTACGCGCCAGCTTATGTATGATCAGCTATACTTGTATACATGCAGTAAACAAATCAAGACATTTTATTCTAAGCAAACAGAAACGTACTGATGCCATCCTATACCATGTAACATCGGGGCTCTAAATCATTGATGTAAACATCCTGGAGAATCATTTTAGACCGCCCTTATTAAAGTTTTACTCTTTTTCCTATTGCGTTCCGGTTCCGTAATAAACGTATTTTCCATATCCATTGATATGTATACACTTCCGTAACTGCTGAACTGCATAAAATTACCTAAAATTTTGTTTACTTGTAGTTAATTTCTTCTCGATAAAATTTCCAATGTTGCGTCAAAATGAACGGGTTTCAAAGCGTTTTATCCGTGATAACTTAGGTATGTTTTGATGCTAAGTTTTAGGGTGTTAAAACAAATCGTAATAAGCGGGAAATCGTCTTAAACGATTTTACTGTATTTACACAGGTGACGTTTCAATAACGGCTAATTTACCGTCATCATGCCCTATTCATCCTGCACTCTATTAAAAATATCGTCGTCACATAACCTTAGTATATCTATGAGAACAGCACATATAAGCTTTCATTAACTCACAAAACCTTTGTCCTTGTGTACTATTATGAGATCTAAATACTTCTAAGAACTCACATTCAAGCGAGTTTATTGCTAGTACACATGGACAAAGCCGCTGTGAGTTAATGAAAGCGTAAACGCGCTGTTTTCATAAATATACAAGGTTATGCCACGGCTTTAATAGAGTGCAGAAGGAATAAGGCATGATTACGTTAACGCAGCCGTTGAATCGTTCAATGTTTGAATAAATAGTTGTACCTGAGTCGCAAATCAACCGCATTTATTTAAACAAATATTACTTTTACTTTGACACAAGCTGTACAGGGTAAAGTAGGTGAGTACAGTAAGTAGCCAAAGTAGTCGCTACCATATAAGGGAGATTAAAACTCGATACCTTTTTTGGTAGTTTGATTTTTGTTCTTATATTTCAGCCAGTATGGAATAGAACAAAGCAGTAAATTCGGTTCTTAGTTGAAGGCAGAAGCACTCCCCAAGAATTGCTAAGTAGTATACTTTACCGCTCATATTTCTTAATCCTTCAATGGTCAAAACTTCCTGACCCAGCAAACCGAGCTAATGACCTTGGAACCACGTATCAGAATTTGTTTAGTTAAAATACTAAAATCTGTTGTATCTGGTAGCAACACAAGGCATGGCATCAATACATACTGAGGTAAAGCAGTTATTACTATTTCGACTAGATTAATTAGTTATAAAATAATTGACTACTTCAATAAGTCCAGTTGTGTTTACGCACCTGAAAATTCATGTCGTAAATTATTTTATTTTTTAAAACTATGCTTAGGAATTATTATTTCATTTTAACATCTCTACAGCTTACTAAAATTGCCCATATATTTAATAGAAAATCTGAGTCTAAGTTTGTGCCTTTAGTACAACTATGAGTCGTCTAACTTTTTAAGTTTGAGACTCAATTTTCATAGCATGGGGGTAAAATTTACAACTTAAAATTCTATAACTTCAGACCGAAGTGTTAAAGCCTCAGTTATTATTATAATTTATTTTCCAATTATTTTCAGTTGTAACAGGTGTAAGACAGAACTGTATTTAAAAATCCTTTATTTTTCTTTCTCGTCAGTTTTTGATCAAAACCTCCAGAGAAGGTTATACAGACCATGTACTGTGATTAAGAATAAATATGTAACCTCTCTGTAAACATACTATGAATCAAAATAATAAATCTAAATCTAATTCATTTAATAAATAGGCGATTGTCAAACCGACTGTTTGTAGGTAAAAGCCGGTTAAATATATGCAGTTGTTATTTTTGTCACCAGGTTTGTAAAACAATGAATTAATTGCATTCATAAATCTATATATACATGAGAGAGTAACAGGAAACCATGTACTAATGGTTTCACCTGTCAGCGAACAGCCAACCTGACAGCTTCAGGTAATAGTTTTGTATTAATTATTTGTAAAATATACAGAATTAGTTATTTATCCTCATTTTTATACGAACAGAAAAAGGTAATTTTTTTTCAAAGCGAAGATAATGAATACTTGTTTAAGGGATAGCTTTAGAAATTAATTGTATCTGGTGTTTAAACAAGAAAATGTAAGCATTAAAAGGATTAAAGGAGAACAAATACTTTTTGTAACTATTAAAATTATTTATTACAAATAAAATTGTTTTCCAAGGGTTTCCAGTGAAAATAAATAAACAATTTGAAATTAACCTTTGTACAAGACCCAATTAGCAAGGTGTTATAGCAGTTATAACTCCTTCATAAATTCCTTAACCAGAAGTTCCGTCTTCTTCCCATTGCATTGTTTCTTTTCCTCTCAAAATGATCCAATCAGCCGTATATTTCGCATCACATTATGTTCCAAGGGTATTAATCTATGTTTTCATTTTAATTTAAATTATGTTCTTTACTTTACTCATTTTCCTCATTAGTTTAACATAAGTGGTTTCTCCGCTCTTGATATCTTTAGCATTCTGAGATATATCTAACGTTCAATGGCCTCGATCTTCTTCTTGTAATAGACATTCACGGTACTGACAAAATATACCTTATGTAAATAAGGTACTGACAAAATCACTTATGAAAAGAGCATTTAGAAAGTTGCAAATTATTACAAGTTAAATTTGTTAAACAATTTTTTGAAAGTAAGGTCTGTGTTCCGTCACCTATAAGATATAAGAAGTAGTTCACCTAAGGTCTTATAATCTAGTTTCACTGAATATAATCCAATAAGAAGAGCTTGTATCGATTCCTATTGCAGTTTCTGTTTGTTTTCAAAAAAGACATTTTAATCAACGCAAAGTTTCAATGTCCCCACACTTCTTCTACAGTCTGCTTTCGGCTTTTAAATACTTCTTATTTTGTGTGAATAAGTGTGTTAAATTGGGTATTTTTTCTGATGGTTAGTGGAATTTAATTCGAATCGAAAGATTTCTTTTTTTCTCATTCCTAGTTACTATTAAATAATATTTAGAGTGTGATTTAATTACGTATGTCTCTATTTTGATTATATGCAGCATTATTGACTAGGGATTTATTAAAAAATCAAGGCATTGAACCAAAAGAATGTTTTAAAAGAATCACACTTTTCCTTAGCTATGTTGCAAATAACGTATATTTTATTGTAAAAAATCGATTTAACAAATTTACATTGACCTTATACATTATTATAGTAGTGCTAACTTTGTAGTTTGCTTTTGTCTAGGACAATATTGATGATCATTGCTATTAAAACTCACTGCACGGGCGTGACCTCGTTTTATTCATCAGTTCGAAAGTTAGGCAATGCGGATTGAGTTCAAACGACAATAAAAATACAAAGCGCACAATGTATAATCTACTCATCTCAAATGGCGAGGCTTCGTAATGATGTAAACAGGGTTATTAGAAGAGGCAATTCTAAATGTTTAATATGAAATTACCATAATTATATTTTTGTTCCATGAAAAACGGAAAATTAAATTTTGTAATTATATTTGTGCTTGTTACTAAACACTAATTAAAATGCCATATTAATTATTTCATGTTTTAAGGTCTTTACCCACTAGAACGTATCATACTTGGACCGACACAGGCAAAAATATTCTTTGCATTATTTGTATTGGACACCGCCCGTTAGACCGTTCCGTCACCGGCATACACGTAGCGTCCCATACCAGGCCAGTTCAACGTTTGCTGGCCAGCATATTTTGTCGGTGACGGACCGCTTCATGCACGGTAGGTGACACTGTCATACCACGTTGCAACCGCGGATGCTCCGCGTTGTTATTCGGTTCAGACACAAAATTTAGCTGCTCTTTGGTTGGTATAGAAAAAAACACATGCGCTAATTAGGAAAAAATATTTCTCAATGAATTTCTCAGTAAAATTGCCCAACAATTCATTAAACTTGAATGACTTCATACGAAAATACTGGTCCAATATTCTCGGTTTACCTTTTTCTTAGACATTTGTGAATCCAATAACTTCTCTGAGTTCTGTTTTCATTTTCCCCTTCCTCGTTCAAAATATTAGCAAACATTTCCAATTCTGTTAATGACAATAGCTTAATAGCCGTATATTATGTTTTCACATAAAACAACTAACTTAAGTTAGTTCACAATTCTTAACAGCAAAATAAAATATAAATAATATTTCAATTTTTGAAGATAAATAACATTAAAACAGTAGAAACTGAATTACTAAAGTGGTCTCCTGACGCAAGAAATACACAGTATAGATGCAGGACTCAACGGTTACAGATCGGGCACTATACGCGTTGCATTCGGGTATAGAACGCTCTTGATCCAATACAGGGGGCATAGTAGTGACTGAAACGTTTTTTCTCGTGTCTGACACGGTCCTATGACGGTCATGGAAATAACTTAAGGTTGATTTTTGCTAAAATATCTAATAAAAACTTTTAATTATTGTTTTAAATGTTTTAAGACAACACATTGACTACTACGCAAAACAGAGTATTCTAAACGGTTGATTGTTTATGATTACTATTAAAACTTAAAGGTATCAATACTTGTTTCCACGTAGAAATGTTACAAAACGTTTTGTTCAATTTGGTACAGAGAATTGATAAATGTAGGATATGTCGTTTAACGTAATTTCATAATCACTATTCCTAAAATAGACTCGAGTGAGCAGAACTAAATAAAAACCGAATTTAAATTTGTTCGTTCTTGTTACAAGACGTAGATATCTGCTGCATTAAAGAGTACAAATTCTAAAATTCTCCGTTTACGTTCTACTCGCCTGCGCTTATGTAATAAAAAAAATGGATCAAGGCATTAAATCTCATGTTCTAGCGATATTAGTTCTGCTTACGCAAAATTAGAAAACTGTCATTTAATTTTGCTAAACCATATTTTACTACGCATCTACGTTAGGAAATGGATGTTTCATAAAGTTCCTAACTTAAATAAGTTCGACTTTGGGTTGCGCCAGACATCCAGTCGTATTTAGGCCTATATAAAATGATTAAGTCTTCTTCGTAAGGCCAGTCTTGGCGACTTATTAACGAACACCAAGATACTAAACAATGAGTAAAACGTTAGTATTGCTTGGGAACAGTTTTACTATTTTATTTTTATTAAACATAAATAGAAAACTGAGAAAATAGCTAATTTCTGAAATATTTTTGTCACAAAATATTTCATCAAATAGGTCTACATGGGCTCATCTGTGGTGTGTCTATGTAGCCTTTACACGCCGTTTAGTGCACAGGTTACTTATGCTACTAGGATTCCAGGTAGTTAGTAAAATGACAAATAAATATTAAATATAACCCTAGATAGGAAACACTATAAATTGGAATTCTAGATTTAACAACCAATTAACTAAAGAAATGCTTTAAATAATATCTAGTGTAATGGATAATGTAATATGGCTAGAATCTCCCAATTTATATAAGAATGATTTTACTAAGAATTTACAATAACTATATCTTTTACTGTCATAAGTTTTGTGAATTGGTTTAAGATTGTTTATTAAAATGTTAAAGAGACTAAAATAAGTAGGAAATGTTGAGAAATTAAATGTTTTGTAATAGAATTTTAAAAAAGTCACACACACACACAGACTCACACACACACGCACACACACACAAACACACACGCACATACATTATAAAATATACTGGTAAATAAGGAATTATTTCAGAGAAATAGATTTTTCTCATCCACTGTATTGCTACAATAGCTCAAAATCATCCAAAGAACATCCTCTGAATACGGCACACTTAAGGTACCCGCTTTTCTACGAATATAAGGCTCTATAGGGGGCAGCTTCCAAAGCGTTCTTTAAAGCTCCTGAGGGCATTGAGTCCTGTGCGGAACCATTTCAACTTCGGGTAGAGAAATAAAACTGCTGAAGGAAAGGTAGGATCGAAAGATAGCTCGGAAAGTCACGATAGTTATAGATGTAACTGGATGTAATATAGTAATGCGATCCACATTCCATGCGATGGCTGGAATCAATAGGTTAACCACCTCTTCAGTTTCTTGAGCAAATCTAGCTAAAAATCAACATTCACTTGTATCTCCTCGAGTAGAAGTTCGCAAATTACAACTGTTTTAATGCCTTCTAGGTTTTTTTTAATAGATTTTGCGCCTGGAAAAAAAATTAATGCCTTCTCCCCCCCCCCCACCGTCTTAGTATTCACCTTCACTCCCTGTCAGCTTCCTTTGTTTGTCAGTTAAAAACCTCATTTTTGGACATGATTTTATCCTTGAACACTTAGACATTATTTTCCAATGTCTCCCGATATCTTCAGTCCAATACAGGATTGTTTTATCATACTGCTGTTGAATAGTTCATTGCAATATTCACTTCCAACGAATCCCTCGAAAAGTGTCACTAAAAACGCTATCTAGAATGGAAGAAAACTCAGATGCGTTATTGAAGGTCAGATCTATCATGATCGGAGCTACGTGGTGTGAACAATCTGCAACGTACAGTCGTGTCAGGAAAAACTTGTTTATGGTAACTTTTTGTAAAACCCCCGTATTCTTAGAAATTCTATATTTTTTAGAAATGAGCATGAAGATGAAACAATTTAAAGGGAAAATTATTTATTTAGTTTTTCTATATAAAAAGGTAAAAACGAAGATGAATGTATAAATTATTGCAAAATAATAAGCTCCAGTTACTTATTCGATTAAAATGAGCCTGAAGCTGTTCTGGAAACAAATTATTTCATGCAATGAACGAGATCATTTCTTATTATGACTACCGTTTTGCTAGAATACGACCAATGAGTTTACTACAATGAAACCAAACTACCTAATAAACTTTACATTTGAATAAAGAATTCTAAGTTAATTCAAACGTGAAAAAATATTTCCTTTATTTCTACGCAAGGTTTAATGTAATTGAATTTTAAATACGCATAAGGTTCAATGAATTCTACAGTTTTTTGTTTGCATATTGTTGAAATAAAAAACAAACAAAAAATGTCAACAATTATCTACTAATTGTTCCATAAAATTTAATTGGTCTGTCAATTACTGATAGAGAGAAGATATTTGTTTCAGATTCAACTTGATTAACCCAGTTGCTTGGAAGGACTGAGGAGGGAAAATGAAAATTCTTACGTTCTTGCTGTTATCATTTGTAACAGTGTCATCCTTAGCCTTAGTCTACGCAGGTGTAATAAAAATAGACAGATCAAAAATGCCAAGGGATTTGACTCAATTTATGAGTCTCGTAAAGGAATTGTGAGTAAAAATATAATTTTCGATGATATTAGTATCATTTACATAATATTTAACATTATAAATTAATAATATTTCAGTGCAATAGTAATGATTGGATCCAATGATTTGATAATAATATTACCAATAGTAATGGGTAAGGTAATTGAATTATAATTGGTTGTAATAATTTATAATGTATAATTTATGGAATATTTGAAGTTAGTTTTATTTGTATACTAATGCAGTAATATGCAAACAGATTCTTAGTATTTATAACTTCACAAATCGTATTATTTAGCATGAAAAAGTAATAGAATAGATTTTCACACAAAAAGATATTTTCAATTCTATTTGTATATAGATTGTTTGTATAAATGTTAGAATCAAACGCCAATTTGCTATTTCATGTTGATTCTAATAGTAAGATTACAGGGCACTAAACAATCGATTACATGAATTCATTTTTGATTCCAAATCATGGGTAGTTATAGGCTGTTAGTGAATTATGTACTTCGGTGAAAAAATAGTACACGAGACATCTTTGTAATATTTGTCTCCTTTAATGTTAAAATCTAACGCCATCTTCGTAATGATAGTAGTCGTCATTTTAAACTATTTCAAAGATTGGCTTTTTCTTATCACAACCGCTATAAGGCTTGTTTCACTGTCAAGTATTAGGTACAAAGTTTTCCCTCCGTTACCAGAAACAACATAAAGTCTAATGTACACTCTACAATGCCCTAGACATATATTTAACATAATTCAGATATTTTCTTGCTTGATGTTATCATCTTGAATCCAGTGATTAAACTATAATTAAAAATTACTTAAATATGTGAGTACATAGGGCTTAATAACTTACGCGTTTCGAAACAATCGTTCCTTTTACGAAGCAAAGCCTCTACTGGCGGCTTACAAAGAGGTAGGCATGTGTAATTTAAACATACTCCACACATTAAACAAAGTAAAACACTAACAACTTTAGAAAACTAAGACGTATACAAACATTACGCAACATATAAAGAAAACATATTAAGCGATCACACATTTTGAGACCCACTCCCTTTTCCATTACATAGCGCACAACCAAAATAACACCCCCTTCCACAGTCATAAATCCATCCCGACATCCTTTGTACCTAACACGTAAGCCGCCAGTAGAGGCTTTGCTTCGTAAAAGGAACGATTGTTTCGAAATGCTTCAGCAAGTAAGCCCTATGCACTTAGTTAAGTAATTTTTAATTATAATATTCTAACTGTTGCTTTGTAAAGCTAACAAAAGATATTAGCCAACTAACAACGCTGTATACCTGAGAATACATAACAGCATACAATATTTAGTCCTTTATTTTTATCTATACTTTGTGTTTGGCTGCATGACATTGCAGCTCATTTTGTAGGAAGCTCACAGAAAATGTTCGGGTCTTACTGACACAAGAATGGTGAGCCCGAATGTTTAGCAATGAACATAATGAACGTTTTAATGTTAAAAACGTAATTTGTACTTTACATAAAGGTAAAGAAGTAGTTAAATATCTAAACCTTTGTCAAAAAAATTAGACTCATCAGAAGACCACGGTATCTAGAAGTAATAGTTACATCATGATAAAGATTGGAGCACCATTAAATCTTGTTTACAATATAATTTTTATTTATGTACTAGGGAGAAGGATGTGCTATGTTTGTCAGGATTACTGATATGTTGTCACGACGACATAGCTATGGTGTCCTAAAAACGTTTTAGATTTATTAACAATTAACGAGTGAAGACTTTCTGATAAGCACTATGTATTAAATGCCATATACTAGAATTTATAAGTACACAAGAATTCATAGTAAACCCTTTTAAGTATATTTTGTTGATTTTTATATATTTTATAATTATCATTCCATTTTATTTTTTGTTTTTCTGTTTTAGCGTGGAAAAGATTTTGCAGTTTAAATTTCCAACAAAGAACTGATTCTACACCACCCTTCATCGGGGACGAATCTCTACTTAGCTAAAGTTCGATCAATACGTTATGTACAATATTATATTTATACTAAGCAAATGTTGCGCTACAATTACAATTTCCAAATATTGCCAAAGTGATTTATATTGTGTTTAAATAAATAATATTGTGACTAAATAATTGGCTTCCTTATATAGGATATTTAGGAAGTTGATATCCTTCCTTTAGATATTTTCTAAAGTTGTATTCCCAACTTAAAAATTGTATATTTCTGAAATTTACAAAAAAATGAATTTTACAATAGAAAAATATCAAAATTAGGTTCGTTCCTATTTCATTTTTACATTTTCACAAAATACCAGTAATACAACAAAACTTTAGGGCAATCAATGCTGTAGTTGTACATGTTGTTTATTATATATATATATATATATAGGTCTATATATATATATATATATATATATATATATATATATATATATCACTTTCACTATCTGTACTTAAACTAGATTCTTACTTGGTATTTATGCGAAATAACTTTCAATGATTGATAGTGTCTCCATTATCGAACATCACTGACCGGGGGTTGTAGTAGACTGCGAGCTTTGTGGGATTTCCGTTGTCACAAGGTGTGGTGTACCGTTATTGTTCTATTTTCGGATTCACTGCACTGTGGGATTCTTTTAAGTTTGTCTTGAGGTTAATTTTATCTATTAGGTTGAATAATTTATCGTTTTTTGATTTTATTTGTATTTGTTCCTTTATGATATTATTTTTATGTTCACAAATTTGTAGTTGTTCCCAGATTGTCATTTTGAGTCATTTTTGTAGTTTTTTAATTAGCTGTATGTTTTTTATTGTGGGGAATGTGTGTTTATTTTTGATGGCATGTGTGGCTAAGTTTGAGGTTTGATGTTTGCATTGAGGTGTTCTTGATATCTGTCTTTTATCTTCTTTTTTGTTTGGCCTATGCATATTTACAGTTTGGGCATTCGATTTATATACAACATTAAAACTACTTTTTCTAAATAAAAAAACAAACATCCAAAAACATTGATCAAATAATGTTTCACGCATAACTGTAACAAGCTGACTAATACAATGGGTCTGTTTTTATCAGACAAGGAATTTAAGGCAAAATGATTAAACAATTACGCAATACCAGAACTATGGTCTTTCTGCAATCAGCAGACATTGACCACTTTGATACAACACTATAAAAGTATTTTAAATATTCATTTGCTTGTTTAAAGAGAGTTTCTTCGAATCATCTGGCTCAGTTTATTCACATTTAATATTGTGTTCTTGAGTGGTGTACATGCTTAATAAAAAAAAGTTATATTTTAATATTGTTTAGGTGTTTTGAGATGTTTTTTTTTAATGTTTAGGTGTTTTTTTTAAAATATAAAACCTAGACAAGAAGAAAGAAAATAAATGAAAGATGCAGGAAATATATGTATATGTACTTAGAGCCTCCAGTGATATTATATTATTTATTACACATTTTCCCCACAAACACACACTTTAGCAAATATAAATGAGGTTTTTTAATGTTTTATCACTGATTCTAGGTGAGGCACAGCAGCTTCCCTCCATTTCATGCCTGACAATACCTTATTTCTTTTGAAAGGTTACTTGTGTTGCTAATCCATTTTACGTATGTTTTGCTTTTACTATAACTAATATTTTCCTAATACGTTTAGAAAAGTAACAATATACATTTAGCTCCTACGAAAAGGAGTTTCATTATGGCACTAATACAGCATACAATAAAGTTAAACTAAAGTTAGCAGCTAAGTGCAAAGTTTTTCCAGATTAGTTAATAAGATAATTATTATTCGACAAAATCTTGTATGGGTGCAATTTCACCTAAACGAGAAAGGTACTATGGAAGAAAACAAAAAACTACCTTAAAACTTATGCAGTTTTAGGTAGCAAATGTAAAAATAATTCTTCGAAATTATTTTTAAACTTACAAAAATACGTACTTGACAACAACTAGTGTAAATATTAACGGTTTTACTACCGCTGAAGGTATCTGGAGTAATCTATCGTCTCAAAACACGAAGGGCCATACAAAAACAAAATCTATTAAATGCTTTGAAAAGGAAAAGAGACTTTTGGTTACAGAAATAGAAATATTGATGCTTGAGACTTTCCTCTGACGGTAGTCATTTCCTAGTTTAAGCTGTAACCGCAATACATGATGCGGAGGTAGGATGACAAACAGGTGCCACCAAAATCATCAAACAAGTTGAAAATCATCAAATGGTCGGTAAATTGTAATTTTATTAAAACCTAATCTGATCTTGTTTTTCAATTAATTTGTTATGTTTCAAGTTTGTTATTTTCAAAATGTTTAAATAATAATCTGAAAGCCTATAGTTAGCTTTTATATTCTCTCTTTCTTACTAGTATTCGTAAAACTAGTAAAATCGTGATTATCTACAACTCAATGTATAGGCCTATTACAGTTAAAAATATTAAATGTGTTTTAACGACATATAAATGTTTCTTACAGCTCTCTTTCAATTTGTGTTTTTATTTTGAATTGTATTGTGTTTAACGCATAGTAATAAATATATGTATATTTAGGATCATTGAAGAATAAAAACCATGGAACTTACCTGATTTTTCAAAAATAAAATAAAGTTTTTGGAAGTCAAAGAACACAAATATTAAGTAGGCTGTTACTACTTAGGGAATGAATTCGTTAATAATCTTTTTTGTTACAATTTAGTTTTCCAATCATGGAAAACTTTCAAATTGTTGTTGTTCCAACACGTTGGTAACTTCCAAAATGTAAAGGCTGATGCCAATATCGTCATCATACACGTTTACTGACACCCGTCTTTACATATATATTTCTATTTCATACGACCTTACTATTATACAGAACTATGGAGTTTCATGTTAAAGGTACTGTGTTAGACTAAAATAAGCTTTATGCCCTAAGTTACACAGTAATTAACTAAAAACGTTGCCTGAATCATAGTCAATTTCTTTCGAAATAAAATCAAATTTTGTTAAGTATCGCACGCTTCGACCATTCCCAGAATTATTATATATCTCCATGTTGACGAATTTCGGAAGATTTTCTATTGCTCCAAACTTTGGATGTACTTCTCATCCACAGTTTGTCACTCAGTGAGAGATTTGGTTCCCCCCAAGGTTTGCAGTCTCCACAGCAACCTTGGAAACGGGTATGAATGTGGAAGTTCAGTATTTGTTATTGATTGCATTTAGAAAAGGATTTCTAATACGACAGAAGAATATTTTTGATTCTGAAATCATTTTAAAATTTTAAACATTATGTTAGATAGATTTTGAGATTGAAATTTTTTGCTTTAATATTTGTAACTGTGCTTTGCTCAAATTATCAGACAACAACAACAAAATCGTACATAAAACACAGAAGAATTTATAATCTCAGGATCTCTTTACAAAACATAGTACTATGGTGTACTTATTACAATATAATTAGAAAGTATGTTGTTATATTATAATTACTTATAAAAAAATACAAAATGCATTTGGCTAACATAACATAACTGTTGTCAAGTTAGATGACCTACGTTTAGATATATGCTATTGCGTTGCCGCATGGAACAAGGAAGCCGGGTTTCGCTCATGGATGAATCGATTACCTCGTGAATTAAAAACAAGTCCTAATTGGATAACTAATACACCCATACTGCTAGCTGTATTGCAAGGTAGCTAAGCTGTAATCCAGTACAACTCAGGACTATTTCTCTTATCAGGTAGCTTTGTTTTATAGTTTAGTTGGTGTGTTGGTACTTATGAAAATGCCACTTGAGCGTCAACACAAAGTGTTATTATTATTTCTGTGTTTCTGAGGAACAGGTTGAAACTTGTGCTAAGTTATTAATTATATTCCGCAACACAACATTAAATGTTCCTCTTTAGATTGCCTCTAAAGGAACATCACTTGTTAAAGTGCTCGAGTAAATATTTGCAGTAACTTTGGGTTATCGACTACAGATTGCATTAGATTTGCATAAGCATCCAACCCTTCTGCCTCCCTTAACCCTTCCTGTAAGAGAGGCTTTGTTTAAGGAGCCGACATTACGGAAGCATTACAATTATAGTTAGCCAGAATCCTCGAAGGACTCTAATTGTTCATGACGACCATTTAAATTCATAAATAATCGCAAAGCATTTTTTCTTAGTGAAATTAAATCATGGAAATTATTAACTTACAAATTATTCCATATTTGTATACGATGACTTCAATTATTCCAGGAATACTATGTTCAACGATGCTTCGTTCCCTTATAAAAACTTCAAGTAGATCATCATTTAATGTCTCCATCTGACACTGTTCAATTACCTATTTAAATATTTCTAAGGTAATATTACTAGTAAGAGAAATCGTACTCTATGAAACCAATTGTTAAAATCAGTTTATTAAACTGGAGAATATCGTGTAATGTTACATTATTACAATTGCATTTTTAAAATGTTGAAAACAATGCTTTTTGCAATTTTCAATTCCAATAGCCAAAACAGACAACGTATTTTATTTTAAAAAAGTTTTCACTTAAAACAATATGTCTAACTTGAAATATTTTGTAAACTCATGTTCCCCTCTTTTTAATAATAATACATTTTTTACATTTACGTAACAAGGTAATTAACAACTAGTTTACAAAACTAATTTTTAAAAGAACATACCCGCCTAAGTTACAATTGCAAGACAATAGTTAACATTAGTTGGTAAATAAAATTAAATCAAATTGAAACCAATGTCGTTTAGCATTACTGAATCTGCAATAAAAGAATCAAAAATAGAATTTTGTGAGCGTTTACAAATGGAAAATAAACGTTAAAGCAAAGACCGTCCAAAGGAACTTAGAGTTGCAAATAAAAAAACAACAAAAACACTTTTTCCACAACATTAAATTGGTAAATTCCTGTGTGAAATAAAAGGTCATCTGCATATTACATCTGATACGACATCTAGCAACTAAGAACTAAAATCTAATTTTTAAGAAAATTACCGATAAAGCATTTACTTTGAACAACATTGCCTACAAAGACATTTCCTGTGGCATTCCTTCCAATAGATTTACTTTAATGACTGTATCTCCAAAGACATTATCTCCAACGATTGTACCTACAAATACTGTACCTGCAACGATATTACCCTCAACTCCTCCACCTCCAGTAGCTATTCCTCCATAGACATCACATCCAATGGTTTCATCTCTATTAACACGACATTTAACGAAAATTCCTCAATGACATTACCTCCAATAACTGTACCTCCAAAGACATTACCTCCAACGATTTTACCTACATTTACTGTACCTGCAACGATATTACCCTCAACTCCTCCACCTCCAGGTGCTATTCCTCCATAGACATCACATCCAATGGTTTCATCTCTATTAACACGACATTTAACGAAATTTCCTCAATGGCATTACCTCCAATGACTGTATCTCCAAAGACATTACCTCCAACGATTTTACCTACATTTACTGTACCTGCAACGATATTACCCTCAACTCCTCCACCTCCAGTAGCTATTCCTCCATAGACATCACATCCAATGGTTTCATCTCTATTAACACGACATTTAACGAAATTTCCTCAATGACATTACCTCCAATGACTGTACCTCCAAAGACATTACCTCCAACGATTTTACCTACATTTACTGTACCTGCAACGATATTACCCTCAACTCCTCCACCTCCAGTGGCTATTCCTCCATAGACATCACATCCAATGGTTTCATCTCTATTAACACGACATTTAACGAAATTTCCTTAATGACATTACCTCCAATGACTGTACCTCCAAAGACATTACCTCCAACGATTTTACCTACATTTACTGTACCTGCAACGATATTACCCTCAACTCCTCCACCTCCAGTGGCTATTCCTCCATAGACAACACATCCAATGGTTTCATCTCTATTAACACGACATTTAACGAAATTTCCTCAGTGACATTACCTCCAATGATTGTACCTCCAAAGACATTACCTCCAACGATTTTACCTACATTTACTGTACCTGCAACGATATTACCCTCAACTCCTCCACCTCCAGTGGCTATTCCTCCATAGACAACACATCCAATGGTTTCATCTCTATTAACACGACATTTAACGAAATTTCCTCAATGACATTACCTCCAATGACTGTACCTCCAAAGACATTACCTCCAACGATTTTACCTGCAATTACTGTACCTGCAACGATATTACCCTCAACTCCTCCACCTCCAGTGGCTATTCCTCCATAGACATCACATCCAATGGTTTCATCTCTATTAACACGACATTTAACGAAATTTCCTCAATGACATTACCTCCAATGACTGTACCTCCAAAGACATTACCTCCAACGATTTTACCTCTAAAGATATTATTTACAATGCTTTTACCTCCAATTACTGTACCTCAAATGCAATTATTTTCAATAAATACCTCTTTAGACAAATATAATAGCCATCTATATGATAAAATTTAGTTAAAGAGACATAACCCTTTTGACATTTCCCCCTCTCACATTTCATTAGTAAATGCTAATGCTCTTAAAACCAGTAAATAAAAACATCATACAAAATCTGTTACTGGTCCTCATACTAAGTATTTTTCCTTTATCCAGTAAAGCATCAAAAGTGTTTAATATGTGCATGTAAGCTGTGAAATATAAGTCAAACTTGACCTTGATTTTGTAATTTAGAATTTCTATTGTGACTAAAACTATTTTTACTACTCAAATAAAATGGTGTCCTTTTCAATAATCACTGCTACAATTTACAAATTATAATTTATAACTAAAAGTTAGTGGTCGTTTTCAAGTTGTAAACATTGATTATGGAAACAATAATGGTAAAACGTGTGTTAGGAATAAAATGTTTAGTATGACAATTATTGTTTAAATTTTGTTAAGCATCAGTGAAATTTATATCCCCAAAAAAATAACATCTTCAGACTAGTCAAAAGATAGTTATATAGAAAGCTATTTAAAAACATGTAGAACATTGAAAATAACTAAAACAGTAAGAACGCATGCGCTGACTAATAAAACAAATGAAACCTTATCTTTGAATATCACAAAGACATTCTTAATAATCTGAATAACTTTATAAATATGTGTACAAAGCAAAACTGTAAAAATAATTGTCTAGTTTACCAGAGAATCCTACGCATAGTATTGTCTTTAGACTTTCAAATAAATTGTTTGGAAATTAAAATATCCACTAATTTGTTTTCAACAATATATTATTGTTAATTGCCTGATCGTTGTCGTTCAGACGTAAAGATAACTTAGATCAAACAATAACAAAACAAAGCTGTTGTGGAAAGCAATTAAAATAAGGTCTACTTACATACACTAGTCTTACTGAAACTGCAATTAACTCCTGTCTCACCTGAAAAACACAAATAACTGCTTTATTTTATCTGAAATATTGATAATAAATATTAACAATGTTATAGTAAGCTACTTTATTTAGGCTCTTAAGGACCTACAAAAGCGTAGGTTCTTACTAACATTCACAGAATAACAGTGAATAACTTTTTCCAGTATATGGCGCCGTGTAAAGTTACTAATTTACTAATGAATGTTTTTATTTACATAGTAAAAATAAGAGAAGAATCAGGATAACAGATGAATAATACAACTACTTAAATATTAGAAGTATTTATAATTGTTGTCTAAAACAAGTTACTTTACTAGCATTACTAGCGCCTAATGAAAGGAAATGATGTTATCTTTTACAATACTCCATACTTGTAACAGGTTTAGAAATATGACATTTAGGTTTCAGATGATTATCACTTTCTTTCACAGCAATAAGATAACTATATAGTTACCTCTAACGGTAAAGAATTATTCCTCCCGCTTTAACGTTTGCCACTTCTAACTTCAACAAAGTAAAGGGATGCACAGTGTTTTTTCACGTTTTTCTTTGTTTTAATAAAATCCAGCGCTAACTTTAATTGCTTATAGAACGTCTTTATTTTACATAAATAACCCAGTCACTTTTATTTAACAGATCTTTCAGTTCATATAAAGTAAAGAATTGTGAAGAAAGTTTACTGGTGATAAAAGTAATATCCATACACAGAATAATTTGCATATAAAGTGAAAATTACAAAACCAACATCTGTAGAGTCGCCATAATCTTTAGAGACAACGTGTTCCTAAACATAACAGTAATGCAGTAAGAGAAGAGCAAAAGCCTATGCCGTAGCTCCAATCCTAGTGAGGCTCTGAGCAATCCAATAAGTCTGAGAGGCCCCAAGACGTCCGAAACGCTTGAAAGTCTGAGATATCTTGGAGTGTTTATATTACTTGCCTCTGTGTGTAGTAAGGCTTGCTGCAATTTACCCTGCTTTCCTTTTCCTATAACACTAAGGTTGTTTGGTATTGCCATACCTCTGGGGTGATAACAACGCCACCAGTAAGCACTTTAGTTCTTACAAAAATCATATCTTCTCTTCCTTATAACACATCGTGTTTGTTTAGTATTGCCTTACCTCTGGGGTGATAACAACGCCACCAGTAAGCACTTTAGTTCTTACAAAAATCATATCTTCTCTTCCTTATAATACATCGTGTTTGTTTAGTATTGCCTTACCTCTGGGGTGATAACAACGCCACCAGTAAGCACTTTAGTTCTTACAAAAATCATATCTTCTCTTCCTTATAATACATCGTGTTTGTTTAGTATTGCCATACCTCTGGGGTGATAACAACGCCACCAGTAAGCACTTTAGTTCTTACAAAAATCATATCTTCTCTCCCTTATAATACATCCTGTTTGTTTAGTATTGCCATACCTCTGGGGTGATAACAACGCCACCAGTAAGCACTTTAGTTCTTACAAAAATCATATCTTCTCTTCCTTATAATACATCGTGTTTGTTTAGTATTGCCTAACCTCTGGGGTGATAACAACGCCACCAGTAAGCACTTTAGTTCTTACAAAAATCATATCTTCTCTTCCTTATAATACATCGTGTTTGTTTAGTATTGCCATACCTCTGGGGTGATAACAACGCCACCAGTAAGCACTTTAGTTCTTACAAAAATCATATCTTCTCTTCCTTATAATACATCGTGTTTGTTTAGTATTGCCATACCTCTGGGGTGATACAAACGCCACCAGTAAGCACTTTAGTTCTTACAAAAACCATATCTTCTCTTCCTTATAATACATCGTGTTTGTTTAGTATTGCCATACCTCTGGGGTGATAACAACGCCACCAGTAAGCACTTTAGTTCTTACAAAAATCATATCTTCTCTTCCTTATAACACATCGTGTTTGTTTAGTATTGCCATACCTCTGGGGTGATAACAACGCCACCAGTAAGCACTTTAGTTCTTACAAAAATCATATCTTCTCTTCCTTATAATACATCCTGTTTGTTTAGTATTGAAATACCTCTGGGGTGATAACAACGCCACCAGTAAGCACTTTAGTTCTTACAAAAATCATATCTTCTCTTCTTTATAATACATCGTGTTTGTTTAGTATTGCCATACCTCTGGGGTGATAACAACGCCACCAGTAAGCACTTTAGTTCTTACAAAAATCATATCTTCTCTTCCTTATAACACATCGTGTTTGTTTAGTATTGCCATACCTCTGGGGTGATAACAACGCCACCAGTAGGCACTTTAGTTCTTACAAAAATCATATCTTCTCTTCCTTATAATACATCGTGTTTGTTTAGTATTGCCTTACCTCTGGGGTGATAACAACGCCACCAGTAAGCACTTTAGTTCTTACAAAAATCATATTTTCTCTTCCTTATAATACATCGTGTTTGTTTAGTATTGCCATACCTCTGGGGTGATAACAACGCCACCAGTAAGCACTTTAGTTCTTACAAAAATCATATCTTCTCTTCCTTATAATACATCGTGTTTGTTTAGTATTGCCTTACCTCTGGGGTGATAACAACGCCACCAGTAAGCACTTTAGTTCTTACAAAAATCATATTTTCTCTTCCTTATAATACATCCTGTTTGTTTAGTATTGCCATACCTCTGGGGTGATAACAACGCCACCAGTAAGCACTTTAGTTCTTACAAAAATCATATCTTCTCTTCCTTATAATACATCGTGTTTGTTTAGTATTGCCATACCTCTGGGGTGATAACAACACCACCAGTAAGCACTTTAGTTCTTACAAAAATCATATTTTCTCTTCCTTATAATACATCCTGTTTGTTTAGTATTGCCATACCTCTGGGGTGATAACAACGCCACCAGTAAGCACTTTAGTTCTTACAAAAATCATATCTTCTCTTCCTTATAACACATCGTGTTTGTTTAGTATTGCCATACCTCTGGGGTGATAACAACGCCACCAGTAAGCACTTTAGTTCTTACAAAAATCATATCTTCTCTTCCTTATAATACATCGTGTTTGTTTAGTATTGCCATACCTCTGGGGTGATAACAATGCCACCAGTAAGCACTTTAGTTCTTACAAAAATCATATCTTCTCTTCCTTATAACACATCGTGTTTGTTTAGTATTGCCATACCTCTGGGGTGATAACAACGCCACCAGTAGGCACTTTAGTTCTTACAAAAATCATATCTTCTCTTCCTTATAATACATCGTGTTTGTTTAGTATTGCCATACCTCTGGGGTGATAACAATGCCACCAGTAAGCACTTTAGTTCTTACAAGAATCATATTTTCTCTTCCTTATAATACATCGTGTTTGTTTAGTATTGCCATATCTCTGGGGTGATAACAACGCCACCAGTAAGCACTTTAGTTCTTACAAAAATCATATCTTCTCATCCTTATAATACATCGTGTTTGTTTAGTATTGCCTTACCTCTGGGGTGATAACAACGCCACCAGTAAGCACTTTAGTTCTTACAAGAATCATATCTTCTCTTCCTTATAATACATCGTGTTTGTTTAGTATTGCCTTACCTCTGGGGTGATAACAACGCCACCAGTAAGCACTTTAGTTCTTACAAAAATCATATCTTCTCTTCCTTATAATACATCGAGTTTGTTTAGTATTGCCATACCTCTGGGGTGATAACAACGCCACCAGTAAGCACTTTAGTTCTTACAAAAATCATATCTTCTCTTTCTTATAATACATCGTGTTTGTTTGGTATTGGCTTACCTCGGGGTTGATAACAACGCCACCAGTAAGCACTTTAGTTCTTACAAAAATCATATCTTCTCCTCCTTATAATGCATCGTGTTTGTTTAGTATTGCCATACCTCTGGGGTGATAACAACGCCACCAGTATGCACTTTAGTTCTTACAAAAATCATATCTTCTCCTCCTTATAATACATCGTGTTTGTTTAGTATTGCCATACCTCTGGGGTGATAACAACGCCACCAGTAAGCACTTTAGTTCTTACAAGAATCATATCTTTTCTTCCTTATAATACATCGTGTTTGTTTGGTATTGCCATACCTCTGGGGTGATAACAACGCCACCAGTAAGCACTTTAGTTCTTACAAAAATCATATCTTCTCTTCCTTATAACACATCGTGTTTGTTTAGTATTGCCATACCTCTGGGGTGATAACAACGCCACCAGTAAGCACTTTAGTTCTTACAAAAATCATATCTTCTCTTCCTTATAATACATCGTGTTTGTTTAGTATTGCCATACCTCTGGGGTGATAACAACGCCACCAGTAAGCACTTTAGTTCTTACAAAAATCATATCTTCTCTTCCTTATAATACATCGTGTTTGTTTAGTATTGCCTTACCTCTGGGGTGATAACAACGCCACCAGTAAGCACTTTAGTTCTTACAAAAATCATATTTTCTCTTCCTTATAATACATCGTGTTTGTTTAGTATTGCCATACCTCTGGGGTGATAACAACGCCACCAGTAAGCACTTTAGTTCTTACAAAAATCATATCTTCTCTTCCTTATAATACATCGTGTTTGTTTAGTATTGCAATACCTCTGGGGTGATAACAACGCCACCAGTAAGCACTTTAGTTCTTACAAAAATCATATTTTCTCTTCCTTATAATACATCCTGTTTGTTTAGTATTGCCATACCTCTGGGGTGATAACAACGCCACCAGTAAGCACTTTAGTTCTTACAAAAATCATATCTTCTCTTCCTTATAATACATCGTGTTTGTTTAGTATTGCCATACCTCTGGGGTGATAACAACGCCACCAGTAAGCACTTTAGTTCTTACAAAAATCATATTTTCTCTTCCTTATAATACATCCTGTTTGTTTAGTATTGCCATACCTCTGGGGTGATAACAACGCCACCAGTAAGCACTTTAGTTCTTACAAAAATCATATCTTCTCTTCCTTATAACACATCGTGTTTGTTTAGTATTGCCATACCTCTGGGGTGATAACAACGCCACCAGTAAGCACTTTAGTTCTTACAAAAATCATATCTTCTCTTCCTTATAATACATCGTGTTTGTTTAGTATTGCCATACCTCTGGGGTGATAACAATGCCACCAGTAAGCACTTTAGTTCTTACAAAAATCATATCTTCTCTTCCTTATAACACATCGTGTTTGTTTAGTATTGCCATACCTCTGGGGTGATAACAACGCCACCAGTAGGCACTTTAGTTCTTACAAAAATCATATCTTCTCTTCCTTATAATACATCGTGTTTGTTTAGTATTGCCTTACCTCTGGGGTGATAACAACGCCACCAGTAAGCACTTTAGTTCTTACAAAAATCATATCTTCTCTTCCTTATAATACATCGTGTTTGTTTAGTATTGCCATACCTCTGGGGTGATAACAATGCCACCAGTAAGCACTTTAGTTCTTACAAGAATCATATTTTCTCTTCCTTATAATACATCGTGTTTGTTTAGTATTGCCATACCTCTGGGGTGATAACAACGCCACCAGTAAGCACTTTAGTTCTTACAAAAATCATATCTTCTCTTCCTTATAATACATCGTGTTTGTTTAGTATTGCCATACCTCTGGGGTGATAACAACGCCACCAGTAAGCACTTTAGTTCTTATAAAAATCATATCTTCTCTTCCTTATAATACATCGTGTTTGTTTAGTATTGCCTTACCTCTGGGGTGATAACAACGCCACCAGTAAGCACTTTAGTTCTTACAAGAATCATATCTTCTCTTCCTTATAATACATCGTGTTTGTTTAGTATTGCCTTACCTCTGGGGTGATAACAACGCCACCAGTAAGCACTTTAGTTCTTACAAGAATCATATCTTATCTTCCTTATAATACATCGTGTTTGTTTAGTATTGCCATACCTCTGGGGTGATAACAACGCCACCAGTAAGCACTTTAGTTCTTACAAAAATCATATCTTCTCTTTCTTATAATACATCGTGTTTGTTTGGTATTGGCTTACCTCGGGGTTGATAACAACGCCACCAGTAAGCACTTTAGTTCTTACAAAAATCATATCTTCTCCTCCTTATAATGCATCGTGTTTGTTTAGTATTGCCATACCTCTGGGGTGATAACAACGCCACCAGTATGCACTTTAGTTCTTACAAAAATCATATCTTCTCCTCCTTATAATACATCGTGTTTGTTTAGTATTGCCATACCTCTGGGGTGATAACAACGCCACCAGTAAGCACTTTAGTTCTTACAAGAATCATATCTTCTCTTCCTTATAATACATCGTGTTTGTTTGGTATTGCCATACCTCTGGGGTGATAACAACGCCACCAGTAAGCACTTTAGTTCTTACAAAAATCATATCTTCTCTTCCTTATAACACATCGTGTTTGTTTAGTATTGCCATACCTCTGGGGTGATAACAACGCCACCAGTAAGCACTTTAGTTCTTACAAAAATCATATCTTCTCTTCCTTATAATACATCGTGTTTGTTTAGTATTGCCATACCTCTGGGGTGATAACAACGCCACCAGTAAGCACTTTAGTTCTTACAAAAATCATATCTTCTCTTCCTTATAATACATCGTGTTTGTTTAGTATTGCCTTACCTCTGGGGTGATAACAACGCCACCAGTAAGCACTTTAGTTCTTACAAAAATCATATTTTCTCTTCCTTATAATACATCGTGTTTGTTTAGTATTGCCATACCTCTGGGGTGATAACAACGCCACCAGTAAGCACTTTAGTTCTTACAAAAATCATATCTTCTCTTCCTTATAATACATCGTGTTTGTTTAGTATTGCAATACCTCTGGGGTGATAACAACGCCACCAGTAAGCACTTTAGTTCTTACAAAAATCATATTTTCTCTTCCTTATAATACATCCTGTTTGTTTAGTATTGCCATACCTCTGGGGTGATAACAACGCCACCAGTAAGCACTTTAGTTCTTACAAAAATCATATCTTCTCTTCCTTATAATACATCGTGTTTGTTTAGTATTGCCATACCTCTGGGGTGATAACAACGCCACCAGTAAGCACTTTAGTTCTTACAAAAATCATATTTTCTCTTCCTTATAATACATCCTGTTTGTTTAGTATTGCCATACCTCTGGGGTGATAACAACGCCACCAGTAAGCACTTTAGTTCTTACAAAAATCATATCTTCTCTTCCTTATAACACATCGTGTTTGTTTAGTATTGCCATACCTCTGGGGTGATAACAACGCCACCAGTAAGCACTTTAGTTCTTACAAAAATCATATCTTCTCTTCCTTATAATACATCGTGTTTGTTTAGTATTGCCATACCTCTGGGGTGATAACAATGCCACCAGTAAGCACTTTAGTTCTTACAAAAATCATATCTTCTCTTCCTTATAACACATCGTGTTTGTTTAGTATTGCCATACCTCTGGGGTGATAACAACGCCACCAGTAGGCACTTTAGTTCTTACAAAAATCATATCTTCTCTTCCTTATAATACATCGTGTTTGTTTAGTATTGCCTTACCTCTGGGGTGATAACAACGCCACCAGTAAGCACTTTAGTTCTTACAAAAATCATATCTTCTCTTCCTTATAATACATCGTGTTTGTTTAGTATTGCCATACCTCTGGGGTGATAACAATGCCACCAGTAAGCACTTTAGTTCTTACAAGAATCATATTTTCTCTTCCTTATAATACATCGTGTTTGTTTAGTATTGTCATACCTCTGGGGTGATAACAACGCCACCAGTAAGCACTTTAGTTCTTACAAAAATCATATCTTCTCTTCCTTATAATACATCGTGTTTGTTTAGTATTGCCATACCTCTGGGGTGATAACAACGCCACCAGTAAGCACTTTAGTTCTTACAAAAATCATATTTTCTCTTCCTTATAATACATCGTGTTTGTTTAGTATTGCCTTACCTCTGGGGTGATAACAACGCCACCAGTAAGCACTTTAGTTCTTACAAAAATCATATCTTCTCTTCCTTATAATACATCGTGTTTGTTTAGTATTGCCTTACCTCTGGGGTGATAACAACGCCACCAGTAAGCACTTTAGTTCTTACAAGAATCATATCTTCTCTTCCTTATAATACATCGTGTTTGTTTAGTATTGCCTTACCTCTGGGGTGATAACAACGCCACCAGTAAGCACTTTAGTTCTTACAAAAATCATATCTTCTCTTCCTTATAATACATCGTGTTTGTTTAGTATTGCCATACCTCTGGGGTGATAACAACGCCACCAGTAAGCACTTTAGTTCTTACAAAAATCATATCTTCTCTTCCTTATAATACATCGTGTTTGTTTGGTATTGGCTTACCTCGGGGGTGATAACAACGCCACCAGTAAGCACTTTAGTTCTTACAAAAATCATATCTTCTCCTCCTTATAATGCATCGTGTTTGTTTAGTATTGCCATACCTCTGGGGTGATAACAACGCCACCAGTATGCACTTTAGTTCTTACAAAAATCATATCTTCTCCTCCTTATAATACATCGTGTTTGTTTAGTATTGCCATACCTCTGGGGTGATAACAACGCCACCAGTAAGCACTTTAGTTCTTACAAGAATCATATCTTCTCTTCCTTATAATACATCGTGTTTGTTTGGTATTGCCATACCTCTGGGGTGATAACAACGCCACCAGTAAGCACTTTAGTTCTTACAAGAATCATATCTTCTCTTCCTTATAATACATCGTGTTTGTTTGGTATTGCCATACCTCTGGGGTGATAACAGCGCCACCAGTAAGCACTTTAGTTCTTACAAGAATCATATCTTCTCTTCCTTATAATACATCGTGTTTGTTTAGTATTGCCATACCTCTGGGGTGATAACAACGCCACCAGTAAGCACTTTAGTTCTTACAAGAATCATATCTTCTCTTCCTTATAATACATCGTGTTTGTTTAGTATTGCCATACCTCTGGGGTGATAACAACGCCACCAGTAAGCACTTTAGTTCTTACAAGAATCATATCTTCTCTTCCTTATAATACATCGTGTTTGTTTAGTATTGCCTTACTTCTGTGGTGATAACAACGCCACCAGTAAGCACTTTAGTTCTTATAAGAATCATATCTTATCTTCCTTATAATACATCGTGTTTGTTTAGTATTGCCTTACTTCTGGGGTGATAACAACGCCACCAGTAAGCACTTTAGTTCTTACAAGAATCATATCTTATCTTCCTTATAATACATCGTGTTTGTTTAGTATTGCCATACCTCTGGGGTGATAACAACGCCACCAGTAAGCACTTTAGTTCTTACAAGAATCATATCTTCTCTTCCTTATAATACATCGTGTTTGTTTAGTATTGCCTTACATCTGGGGTGATAACAACGCCACCAGTAAGCACTTTAGTTCTTACAAGAATCATATCTTCTCTTCCTTATAATACATCGTGTTTGTTTAGTATTGCCTTACTTCTGGGGTGATAACAACGCCACCAGTAAGCACTTTAGTTCTTACAAGAATCATATCTTATCTTCCTTATAATACATCGTGTTTGTTTAGTATTGCCATACCTCTGGGGTGATAACAATGCCACCAGTAAGCACTTTAGTTCTTACAAGAATCATATCTTCTCTTCCTTATAATACATCGTGTTTGTTTAGTATTGCCATACATCTGGGGTGATAACAACGCCACCAGTAAGCACTTTAGTTCTTACAAGAATCATATCTTCTCTTCCTTATAATACATCGTGTTTGTTTAGTATTGCCATACCTCTGGGGTGATAACAACGCCACCAGTAAGCACTTTAGTTCTTACAAAAATCATATCTTCTCTTCCTTATAATACATCGTGTTTGTTTAGTATTGCCATACCTCTGGGGTGATAACAACGCCACCAGTAAGCACTTTAGTTCTTACAAGAATCATATCTTCTCTTCCTTATAATACATCGTGTTTGTTTAGTATTGCCATACCTCTGGGGTGATAACAACGCCACCAGTAAGCACTTTAGTTCTTACAAGAATCATATCTTCTCTTCCTTATAACACATCGTGTCCATTTTTTATAGTAAACCACAAAATACACAACTTCCAGAAAAAGGTTTTTGCATTTTATTTTTTTTTTAATGTTTTTCAGAAGCCTTTTAATTTGAAACTGTTCCTTCGGTCCACTGTTACACTTGGTTTCTCTACGAAGAAACAAACTGGTTGCTTTTGCTTTCATAACGTTTGAGGAATGTTTTAATTTTAACTTTGTGTTATTGCATCTTTATGTACATATATTTACAAACGTCTATGTAGAAAAATGTACGACTGCAAACCTGGAGAGAGAGAGAGAGAGAGAGAGAGAGAGAGAGAGAGAGAGAGAGAGAGTTTTCGACTGCTTTAGCCAATAAACAGCGTCGCTTGACAATGTGGCTTTGTTGATGGTTGCCTACGAACAGTTGAAAACCTCTTGTTTCACTATGTTTATTTTTTTAAAATAATTTAACTATAAGGTCATGTAAGTTATTAGCTTGCAGAGCTTATTTGATAAAACATGGATGTTTACCAAGACGGTTGCTCTGGTGAGATTCCTTGGCGATGAATACGGTGCAAGTTAACCTTTGTCTGGTTACATAAGGAGGCGTTATACACATTGCATGACGTAAGTAGGACACCATTACACTTTAAGTGTAACCGTTACACCATTAGCTTAAAAGTGGGCTATCATTAGATGTATTTTACCGGTTGAAACATTTTTTGGTTATTTACAATAAGGCAAATTATACACCTTTTTATCTAAGCTTATTTTTCTGTCATTACGTTTATTGTGACGTAACTTCGGTTTAGAAAATTTGGGTTGTGGCATTCGGGGGGTGGGGGGGGGTTTACCGACCAAAGGGAAAACTTTTATAGCCACGTCCACAGAAATAATGAGAAAATAATTTTAATTTTGCGTAATGAAAAATTACCTAACCATTTGTTTATCAGAAGCGCCTAAAAATGTTTTCATTTCAAAATTTGAATTAAAATTACATAGCTTATATTTATATTGAATTATCTGTATTGATATTTATGAGAATTTAAATAAACTAATATATAATATTATATTATTAAATTAATATATTATAATGATTTATAAAACCTTTAACAACGTTTTTCTTTAACAATGTTTAATAAATAGTGTAACAAAACCTACGTGTTAAAATAATATAACGTATGACACAAAAATCAGCTGATATATTAAATCATATTTTATCATTTAATTCACTTTGAGGTCGCTCTTATCGTAACCTGAATAATTTATATATTTACGCTATTAATCTGAAGGAAATTTAACTAAAGCGAAATTGTATATTTATGCCCATCCAATAAGATTTTTTATGCTTCGTTAAAAAAGATTTCACTTCAATAAGTTACATAAAACTTAATTGCAATGAGTAAACTTCTGATTAGTATAGAAAAACTATTATTAATTTATTGATTGCATTTTCACACACAAAAAACGTATGAGAAAGTCATTTAGACACTAGAGTAGGACGAAAACGTTTCTTTCCATGACGTAATTATTGTCAAACACAAAATAAAATGCCGCATGCATTACACCAATAATGTTTCTTAACAATTTGCATAACGATAAAAAAGTTTTGTTGGCCAACTTCACTATACTTCTACCAATATTTCATTTCAAACAATGTTTTAAAGCAATGTTAAACGACAAAGGAACATTCCTCCTTAAGTCCAAGTAGGTATTGAAACTGTATTGCTGTACGGAATAGGCCATACTTTCCATGACCAAACATTTTATTATATATTTTCAAAACACATAATAGAGTGTTAATTTTAATAACATAATAAAAGACTGAATATCTCAGATTTGTTGATAAACTTTTGTAAGTGACCAGTAACTTTTTTAAATTTATTGGTATTATTAGTATTATATAATTTAAATGAAATTGTGACAGTAATAGATAACATCTGTTCGGTGGATACAAGATCTTTTGGACGTGATCTCGAAATTAAGTAACTACACAGTTTCAGATAATCACTAATTCATTAGGCCTAGATATCTAGTAGTTACTGTACTTAGTTCTAATTACGGTAAATTTATATCTGATATCTGGCGATAACGTGTGGCCTAAACAATCAGCAAGACACATAGAAGCAGTTTTCATTAGTTGTGATAGATTTAGTTAAATCAGGTACTTACATAATGTTGTTGTTAGTGTAGTTATAAAAATTATCGTTATTCGTTATAAATATATTAATGTTCTTCTTTGCTTAGAAAAGTGAAAAATTTATATAGAACAAGAATATGTAAAAAAAATGGGATACAATGTGTAGACTTATGTGTAACACAAAGTGCAAATATTACTAAAAAGAGAGATTTTCCTTCTGCCTTTATTTATGTAAGTACTATTTTAACTAGATTATATTACCTAAATATTTTGTATTATTTCATTTTTATTATAATACTGTATAAAACAACTTTTCCAACAAAACATTAATTATTGATCGTTCAATTTACTCAGTCAGTTGAAAAAAAAGGAATGTGAAATTGTTGAAGTAGTTCAAAAAAAAAAATATTTTATCAAAGGATTTCTAAAGAACAACTTATTAAATTAGAAAAAGAAATTACAAAACATTTTGATATATTATTAATATTACTTTGCAAATTGCTATTAGTCGGGGTTTTTAATTTAGTCAAAAGAAATGTTCAATATTTGCTATAGTACCTGTAAATACGTCTAGAGTTTACTGCTCTAACGTTTTGGAGATAATTTTTATTGAATGTAAAATAAAATTCCATCGGAAATGACGATGTAAAATCAAAATAATATAGCTGAGTATGAGTAAATCACTTCAGTTGTGCTCGTAATGTACGTCATACCTGATATTTATGGAAAACACTGAGAGAAATGAACGATGTAGAAGACTGTACATCATATTTGCTCTGATTAAATGTATTTTTTTATTGATGTCTTTAAAAACATTCGTAAGGAAATGCGTTTTTAATAAGTTTGTTTATAAAGACTAACTATAACATTTGTCGTATATTAGAATAAGTATTTGTCGTATAAGCATAGGGTTGTTCCTAATAATATGGAAAGTTATTACTCAAATTATGTTCCATTATAACTAATTATTGTTCATCCATAATATTACCATCCAACATCATTATTCATATTATTTCATAAAATCTTTTGAGGATTTTGTCATTAGCATATGCTTCTGGAATTCATATTGGTGATTTACAACTGAAATTTATTATTTTTTATTGCATAAAATATTTAGGTAAAACAATCAAAATCAAATTGTGTGGTGATTAATCTTATCAAAATATGTATAAGTTAATAAAATTAATAGCATTTACAAAAAATATAATAGCATTAAAAATTAAAATTAAACAAATACAAATAGAAAAGGGACATGTTACAAGCAGGTTATTTTTTCTCTCGAGAACTGATTCGTCTCAGAAAATGTATTTTTACAGGCCCAAACATCTTACAGATACTCGAATGACATACAGTACTAATAATTAAACAATAACAAACAACACATCACAACCAATAAATTATTCCTCAAACGCGGTTCGGTGACAAATACAAGTTAATCATTGTTGGCATTGAAACGCGCTAGACGAATGAATCATTGATCGTGAGTCGATGCTCACAAGCGAAGCTCCAACGTTTGGTATGTAGCCCCAGCTCTGTACGTATAAAGCTGGCCAAATTAAAACGAGCCTTTTAATGCCCCATACGTACATTATTTGTAAGTACCGAATGCGTCAAAGTAAACAGTACTGATACAGTTGTAAGATTTTATTTTATTCTATTTTATTTACGTGGTTTTACGAATACATACAAGTAAAATAAAGCTAAATCGGTTATACTCGGGTATAAACATTTTCTATATGATCTCCGTTCAATTCTAGGCAACACTCGACCGTTTCTGAAGATTTTATACCAATTCGGTAAAGAGGTATTGTTTCGGATGCTCGTTATACACATGGTTATTTTTCCTGTAGTTGGACGATGGTGGTGGATGGGTATCACGGAAAATCTTCTACTTCATCATTCTTCAGACGTAGCCGTCGGGTGGTGTAAAATCGGGGTAGTGGGCTGAGTAAACAAGGTTTGTTCTAAAGGAGGGTGGTTGCTAAAAGTTTCTTGAAGGAAAGAAAAGTTGTCTAATTCAGTGTAGCTGGTTGCCGCCATTTTACCGGAACCATTGTGATCGAAAAGGCTGGTTTCGGGCACGCTAAAATCTCCTCAGATCTCCTATAAAACGTCAAGAATGACTCTATATCTGAGAGAAGGCAACTACAGCTCATACAGTTTCAGTACTAATTATCTTGACGCATACGGTATTTACACTAACCACTGCCTCCCTCCATTTACCCGTTCTCCTTTTATTCATCTCCTACCTCCTCAATATTGAGTCACCTCCTCTCAGAACTCCATTCTGTGACTCACGTAATCTACCTGATCTAGCTTAAACTTCGTACATAGTCATGACAAATACATTTTCTGACTCTAGTATATCTGTTTACTTTTTCATCCCTTCCACCTGCGTCCGTTCTCCTTTTATTCATCTCCTACCTCCTCAATATTGAGTCACCTCCTCTGAGAACTCCATTCTGTGACTCACGTAATCTATCTGATCTGGCTTAAACTTCGTACATAGTCATGACAGATACATTTTCTGACTCTAGTATATCTGTTTACTTTTTCATCCCTTCCATCTGCGTTTATTCTACTTACATGTCTCTCGATCGCGAAAGAGGGGTACAGCTCCAAAAATCTCACCTCCTATTTTCTGACTCTAGTATATCTGTTTACTTTTTCATCCCTTCCATCTGCGTCCATTCTCCTTACATGTCCCTCGATCGCGAAAGAGGGGTACAGCTCCAAAAATCTCACCTCCTATTTTCTGACTCTAGTATATCTGTTTACTTTTTCATCCCTTCCATCTGAGTCCATTCTACTTACATGTCCCTCGATCGCGAAAGAGGGGTACAGCTCCAAAAATCTCACCTCCTATTTTCTGACTCTAGTATATCTGTTTACTTTTTCATCCCTTCCATCTGCGTCCATTCTCCTTACATGCCCCTCGATCGCGAAAGAGGGGTACAGCTCCAAAAATCTCACCTCCTATTTTCTGACTCTAGTATATCTGTTTACTTTTTCATCCCTTCCATCTGAGTCCATTCTACTTACATGTCCCTCGATCGCGAAAGAGGGGTACAGCTCCAAAAATCTCACCTCCTATTTTCTGACTCTAGTATATCTGTTTACTTTTTCATCCCTTCCATCTGCGTCCATTCTCCTTACATGCCCCTCGATCGCGAAAGAGGGGTACAGCTCCAAAAATCTCACCTCCTATTTTCTGACTCTAGTATATCTGTTTACTTTTTCATCCCTTCCATCTGA